>CM052133.1:2459445-2491933 GCA_028454255.1 Halictus ligatus | reverse complement strand
TCAGCGTCGGGGGTCCCGCGCGGTAGTGGGGATAGTTCCGCGGCGTTTATCACCCAGGCCTTGGCGACATATACAGAGAGATCGCAGTATCTCGGAAAACATGAGAACCCATCTCTTCATTGTAGCAATTCTATTCGAGTTTACGTCCACTAGTTGTTCACAGCAAATTTACATTGAAAAAGTGAGTCGTGTGTCGGAACGGGAGTGGAGGAAGGGTACCGAGCCGAGCGAGGAGAGTTAACGAATTCATCGGCGCGGAATCGATAACGCAACGCGATGTATCGCGTCCGTGAATTTAATATTGCAAGAAAGGGGAACTACGGATTGGAGCAAGTTAGGTTGCGAGCGGGCCGCGCGCGCGTTCCTGCGCTCCCCGTAAAAGGGGAACGCGGGAGAGGAGAGGGAAGAGAGGAGAGAGGGGAAGAGAAGAGGATCGTTGGATGAGTCGACGGCGACGGGCGACGGGCGACGATATCTGGTTTTGCGCGCGTATATGCGCAGCCCCGGTCGTTCCCGTCTTGTTCCTTTTTCTTTCCTCCTTGCGGCCCCGTCGTTTTTCACTCGTTTTAGAGTCTTCTGCTCGACTCGTTTCTCATGCTCGCCATGGGTAGGCCGATCGCAACATGGGCTAATTCGGCCGTCTTCTTTTTTAGTATACCTACTCGTATTCCCGATCTACTTGGCCAGGCGAAAGGGGAGAGAGAGAGAGCCGGACTTAAGCCCGTTAAATGGAATTAATAAGCTTTACTATGCATGCACCAGCCCGTGAAATACGATACCGGCCGGTGGGCTCGTTAGGACGACCAGGGGAAGGCTTTGTGCCTTCAAGGCTAACTCCCTTTCTCGCTCCCACCGACAGACCACACTCTTCGTGTCTCCTGTTCCACCCTCGATGTACAATTCCCCCCGCAAAAATCCCACGCCATCTTGCGGCCAAGAACCAACGGAAACCGTTGCCGATGGAGTCCACCGCCGGCTACCTCGATACGCGTTCACAACTCTCTCTCTCTCTCTTTCTCTCGGTTTAAACAATCTCCTTCGCCGAGTATTTTTCAGCGTCCACGCGGGAATTTTAATAATGTCGAACGTATAGATTTTATTCTGGAATCCAGACAAAGAAATTGCCTACGTTTTCGTCGTCAGAAACCTATAATATTTAAAGCTTCTCACGGTGTGTTATTTGACTATCCTTGAATCCAACTTGCGAGCAATAGTTTGAAAATATTTTATAATAGACGGTGCGAAGCATTAACCCTTTGCACTCCAGTAGCGAGTCAGAAGCACTACTAGAAATTGTTGTGGCATTATTTTATAGAAATTATAAGAAATATTGCAATGTATTTGTTACATTAAAGAATTGTATTTAACAGATTACTAAACATTTAGATATTATCAATGAAATGAAAATATTCCAAGACGGAAGAGAAATTTCGTTTTAGATTGAAAATAGAATCGAGTGCAAAGGTTTAAGCTTGTAGACTTGAAACAGAATTATTTACAGCCCGGCAGCCCTTGGAGAAATTATATTTGAGAAGAAGTTACGCTAATCATACTGTAGACATTTGCGAACTGCTTGGGGAAAATGATCCGTGAAGGATTCCAAAGTGTCTCCAAACGTATTTCCAAAGAAATTGAATTGCGATTCGTTTTTAGCAGTTATAACAGCGACCCTCCGTTCGCCAGGTGACTGCCGGTGCAGAGCTCATTGCGCCAAGGCTAATTAAGTAAACAGAGTATATCGCGAGCGCATTCATTTTCATAGTAATGCACCGATATAGCCGGCGGGTGGCTTACAAGGGGGAAGCCGCGATTCTCACGGAACCGTTCGCCGGGGAACTTGTGCAGAGTGCAAAAATCAAATGGAAAAACTTGCTCGTTGACACGGGTTTTCGACGGCAGCAAAAACTTCAATCATAAACCAACTACCTAACAAGGTAGTCTAACAATTTCGTTTGGAATAATCGTGTAAGAGAAAAGGCAGATAGAATGTTAAGAAGGGAAACGAATTTCCATTTCACTGTCCGGTTTGTCGCAATTCCGGCAGAAAATTTTGATTTCGCACGAACATCGTCTAATTATTAACAATAGGAACTACGGAAACGGTCAAAACGACAGGTTCCTAATTTTTCCTTCCACAATTACCGAAATTACAAAAATGTTTTCATCAGAAAATTTTGTTAAATGAACCTTTTCAACACACGTTAGAATAAAAATGGTATAAGGTTTGAATAGACGAAACATCGTCTGATTATTAACACTAGAAACTACTGAACCAGTCAAAATGACAGGTTCCTAATTTTTCCTTCCACAATTACGGAAATTACAAAAATGTTTTCATCAGAAAATTTTATTAAATGAACCTATTCAACACATGTTAGAATAAAAATGGTATAAGGTTTGAATAGACGAAACATCGTCTGATTATTAACACTAGAAACTACTGAACCAGTCAAAATGACAGGTTCCTAATTTTTCCTTCCACAATTACCGAAATTACAAAAATGTTTTCATCAGAAAATTTTATTAAATCAACCTTTTCAACACGTTAGAATAAAAATAGTATTAGGTCTGAACAGATGCAGTCTCGTCAATGTTCCAAGGTAATATTCATCAGTCGTGTTTATCACTCGTATCAGTTCTATCGTTAAAAAGTGAACGATCAAAGAGTTTCGTGAACACCGCGCGCTTCGAAGGAAGTAGGCGTCGCGTTCGATTAAAAAACTATCCGGTGTGCCGCCGTGAACTTTCGTTAATGAGTCCCAGTTTCGGCGAAATTCGTGCGCGTAAGGGCGCAACAACAATTAGGGCAGGCCGGGCCGATCCTCTACGGAGCGTTAACTAATCGGGGGCATAATTGATGCGCGCGAAAGTACCTGTAGCTAGTAGCCGAAGAGCGAAGACAATTGGGTCAGCCTCGAATGACTCGCATTACCGGGGGATTACGGTCCGACCAGATGACTTTTAATTCTAACCAGCTTAGAAACTTTTCTCATTCCATAGAGCCCGGGCCGGAAGCTGCCGCCTGGTTTTCGCCGGGTAGTTTCATTCACTATGCGACCGGCGTATTTTCAGTTATCCAGGCGGTTCAGCACCGGCGAAGACGAGCCGCGCCGGGGCGTCGATTGGACCCACGAAATTTTCCTCTTTCAAACGACGCTAGGCGACGCGACGGCGACCGCGGAACTTCGCCGCACACCCGCGAAATTCGCATGCCCGAGGAAAGCAAAGAAAGTTGCTCCCCCCGTGATACAGAATCACGTCGCACCGGGCGAAAGATGAATCGTTTGCTGGAGGATTTTTTGCGCGTCGCCTCGCGTCGCCTAGCGTCGCCTAGCGTCGTCTGGTCCCTCGGTTTTCTCTTCGTTTCCACCGTGGTTCTTCTTTGCGCCGACATTTCCCCCCCGCCTCTTCCACCGGTCCGATAACTTCGCCTTTTCCCGTGGAACCGCCGGCCCGTCCTCTGAATTTGAAAAGTTCTTCTGCCGAATCGCGGCCCAATTTGAAGGGAAATAAAAACGGGAACGTACGAAAATACAGAATAAGACGGTCGGCCGTCCGGGCTGCCGTATATGAAATGCACATCCGGCGCGAGAGGCACCTTTCGAAAGGACTTCACCCGCGGCTAGACAAGATCCGATTATCGATTTTCATCTCGGTCCTGTATCGCGCTGCGAGCATGATCGTACGTACACGGGAGAAGGCAGAGATAAAGGCTCGATCCTCCGTTGAGCAACAGAGAATGTACGTGACAAAAGGTGTACACTCTTTGCGCAACTCTCGCGAACGTCAACGTGAGAAAGTAACAATTAGGCAGTGAGAATACAAATTTAAAATTCAAATTTTCAAATTCAAATTAAAAAGTCAAATTTTCAACTGGAATTGCGGCAAACTGCAGGGAGATATAAGTGAAATTTCTTTCGTAATATTTTTAATAAAAGTAGCATTACTATTCAATTCTTCCACAGTTTTTACTGTTCCACATTACAGCTACACAGTTTTGTGTACTATTGTAAAATCCGCCCTGTAATAAAGGGCGGATTACTCTATACTTTACTCTATATATGTCCGAAATGCCTACGCTGTAAAAGTCCCAGAACTATCCCCACTCCCGCGGGGTATACAACACTATACCTCAAAACTAGATTTACGGGACCGGTCAAAATGACGGATTCTAATATTTTTAATTCACGAATATTGAGATTGCGAACATGGATCTATGAGGAATTATTTAACAAATTGATTTCTCTGGGTATATATTATTTAAAAAATGGCTACAGATTTTGATAGATATGTTCATGTTATTTGTATAAGGAAATGTAAAATAGTAATTTTTAGCGCTCCGTAAACCTAGTATTAAGGGGCCAAGGAGTGTGAGGTCAGAGAATGTTGTCTCCTTGTCGATATATGTCTGGAACCTTGTTTTGAACTACTACCAAGAGCAAGTCTACTGTCATCCCGAAGAATATTTTTCGTCGATGCGAAGATTCATCGCCGAGCTTACAGAAATCATGACAAGATAATAATGTACGAAATTAATTGATCAAAATATGGGAAAAATCGGGGACAAAGGCGGCGGATAAGGGGACCATTCTTTTTCCATCTTCGGTCTAAGCGACCGGGATAAAGTTTCCGGCAAACAATGGCGTAAACACCGGGAGATATGCCGGGACGTTCGGCGAGGCTCGCGGCGCGGCGCGTACACGGCGAAACATTTATCTGTTCCCGGTGGCACGAAGACTCTTTAATCTGTTAGATTAAAGTTTCTTTCGGGGGTGGGGGGGAGGAAGCGCGAAGTCACGCGGAAACCAGCCACCAGTGAAAGATGAGAGGGGATGGCGACGTTGCAAAAATATCACCGGCGACTCGGCCACGCTCGCCGTCCACGACACTATCGATTTCACCCCTTGCATGCTCGTACGTTTTACATATCCCCTACGCTCTTCTCCTCGTCCCGGCGCGAGACGTCGTGTTTTTCTTGCCCTTCAGAGAATTATTTCTTTTGCTTCGAGCGGTAAACGCGCCCGCCCCGTCGAAAATCATGGCGCGAAGCGCGCGCGCCCGCCCTCCCGCAAAAACATTCCGCGGAGAAATTCAAAATTTATGTCCCGTTCCCGGATTTTCTGCACACCACCACCACAACGGCACGATTACCTCGTAACGCTAGACCGTGGACATGTCTGCGCAAATGATTTCTTTATTCAGCGACGGTCCCAGCCTCGGCCCTATTCAATTTTTAACCTTAGTAAGTCGCTCGTGTCTACAAATTTTAATACGACTTCAAAATTCCAAATGGACAACAAATTGTCTTATTAGAAAACAGTAACAAAGCCCCGAAACCGATGTTCTCCAATTCTTTAAACAGATTGCCGTAGACCCAGCCTCGGCCGTGTTCAATTTTTAACCTCAGCAAGTCGCTCGTGCCCACAAATTTTAATACGACTCAAAATTCCAAATGGACAACAAATTGTCTTATTAGAAAACAGAAACAAAAGCCCGAAACCGATGTTCTCCAATTCTTTACACAGATTGCCGTAGACCAGGGAGATCAAGGTCAAAGGGAGGACTCTTACTGGAAATTTTATATTTCCCTATATACGCCGCCAAGGCCTGGATGATAAATGTCGCAGGGTTATCCCCACTGCCGCAGGGTAGACCAGGGAGATCAAGGTCAAAAGGTGGACCCCCATTACTAGAAATGTTATATTTCTCTATATATGCCGCCAAGGCCTGGATGATAAATGTCGCAGGGTTATCCCCACTGCCGCAGGGTACACCAGGGAGATCAAGGTCAAAAGGAGGACCCATTACTAGAAATGGTATATTTCTCTAAATATGCTCTGTATATCCAAGGTCTGGATGATAAATGTCGCAGAGTTATCCCCACTGCCACAGGGCAGTTATCCCCACTCCTGCACGATACAGGACGCTGGCAAGACCCGTTCTGTTGACATGTATCGTGAAATCGCTACACTTCTTAACGACACGCGGGAAACTTAAAGATTCTTCGCGTATTGGATGAGACTGTACACGTCGAGATTATGCCTAGTTCGTTACGTATCAAGAGTCGAAGGTGCCTCCACGGTTCTGTCACGGACTGTACCTAACCCGAGGTCCGGCCGGCTCCTGATCGTCGAAGAACGTCGACTCGGCGCGACGATATTGCCAACGTGATACTGCCAACTCCTGTCGAATCGGTTTATATAGTTTATTTACAGTGATCTCCCGGCGACCGTTATTTGGTCTGTCTCGCAAGTCCCGGACGCAAGTTGAATACCGGACGGCGGAACCAGGACAATGCACACGTCGAGTGTGTGCATCCTTGCGTACTTCTTTCCTTCTGATCCGCCTACAACCGGACAGACGCAGACAAAAGCTGTCCGCGACGCCGCGAAATTTTTGCCATTGTTATTTCTTCCATTTTCTCCCCGAAGGCGGGTGAAAAACAATTTTTTGGGTCGCGATTGCAAAGCGAATCTCGTCGGAATTATATCTTATCTAGTATCATTTTAATCGGAAGTATTCCATTAATTTTTACCATTGTTGTTTCTTCCTTTTTTTCCCTGAAGGCGGGTTCTAAATAATTTTTTGAGTCACGATTTCCTTCTTGTAAGAGAAACTCGTCGGAAGTATATCTTATCTAGTATCATTCCAATCGGAAGTATTCCACTAATTTTTACAATCGTTATTTCTTCCTTTTTTCCCCGAAGGCTGGTTCTAAATAATTTTTTGAGTCACGATTTCCTTCTTGTAAGAGAAACTCGTCGGAAGTATATCTTAGCTAGTATCATTCCAATCGGAAGTATTCCACTAATTTTTACCATTGTTACTTCTTCCTTTTTTTCCCCGAAGGCGGGTATTAAATAATTTTTGGGTCGCGGTTGCAAGCGAAACTCGTCGGAATTATATCTTATTTAGTATCATTTTAATCGGAAGTATTTCACAAATTTTTACCATTGTTGTTTCTTCCTTTTTTTCCTGAAGGCGGGTTCTAAACAATTATTTGAGTCGCTATTTCCTTCTTGCAAGCGAAACTCGTCGGAATTATATCTTATCTAGTATTATTTTAATCGGAAGTATTCCACTAATTTTTACCGTTGTTGTTTCTTCCTTTTTTCCCTGAAGGCGGGTTCTAAATAATTTTTTGAGTCACGATTTCCTTCTTGTAAGAGAAACTCGTCGGAATTATATCTTATCTAGTATTATTTTAATCGGAAGTATTCCACTAATTTTTACCATTGTTACTTCTTCCTTTTTTTCCCCGAAGGCGGGTATTAAATAATTTTTGGGTCGCGGTTGCAAGCGAAACTCGTCGGAATTATATCTTATTTAGTATCATTTTAATCGGAAGTATTTCACAAATTTTTACCATTGTTGTTTCTTCCTTTTTTTCCTGAAGGCGGGTTCTAAACAATTATTTGAGTCGCTATTTCCTTCTTGCAAGCGAAACTCGTCGGAATTATATCTTATCTAGTATTATTTTAATCGGAAGTATTCCACTAATTTTTACCGTTGTTGTTTCTTCCTTTTTTCCCTGAAGGCGGGTTCTAAATAATTTTTTGAGTCACGATTTCCTTCTTGTAAGAGAAACTCGTCGGAAGTATATCTTATCTAGTATCATTTCAATCGGAAGTATTCCACTAATTTTTACCATTGTTGTTTCTTCCTTTTTTCCCCGAAGGCTGGTTCTAAATAATTTTTTGAGTCACGATTTCCTTCTTGTAAGAGAAACTCGTCGGAAGTATATCTTAGCTAGTATCATTCCAATCGGAAGTATTCCACTAATTTTTACCATTGTTACTTCTTCCTTTTTTTCCCCGAAGGCGGGTATTAAATAATTTTTGGGTCGCGATTGCAAGCGAAACTCGTCGGAATTATATCTTATTTAGTATCATTTCAATCGGAAGTATTCCACTAATTTTTACCGTTGTTGTTTCTTCCTTTTTTCCCTGAAGGCGGGTTCTAAATAATTTTTTGAGTCACGATTTCCTTCTTGCAAGCGAAACTCGTCGGAATTATATCTTATCTAGTATCATTCCAATCGGAAGTATTCCACAAATTTTTACAATCGTTATTTCTTCCTTTTTTCCCCGAAGGCTGGTTCTAAACAATTTTTTGAGCCGCTATTGCAAGCGAAACTCATCGGAATTATATCTTATCTAGTATCATTTCAATCGGAAGAATTCCACGAATATATTGGCGAAAGTCCCGGGTAAAAAAATAATAAAAATTAAGAAAGTTTTGTTATTGGATCAGTAGTGGTCTCACACCGATTACCTTGGCGTCCTCTCGAGCTTCGTTACCCTTCAGGTACACCCCGAGGTGGGGATAGTTCCGGGACACTTATGTGCAAGGTATTTACGACATTTACCCAGTAGTAATATAACATTACCCAGTACAGTTTGACCAATAATGTTGTCTATAATTAAGCTGCGAAGCGTGTCGATTAAAATTGATCGCCGTCCTTCGCGCAGTTAATATCCCAGAAAGATGATTAAACCGTTCTCATTATCGGAAATCGCCTATTTAAAGGTGAACCGGAAGTACGCTACCGCGCTTTAAACTACATTTCCGTCAAAATGACGGATTCGAATATTTGTAAATTGCGAATACCGATATTGTAAAAATCCATCCATGTGCAGTTATTCAACAAATTGATTTCTTCGGGTATATACTATTTAAAAAATAGCTACAAACTTTGATCGATACATGTTATTTTTATAAAGTAATGTAAAATAGTAATTTTTAGTGCTCCGTAAACGTATTGTTAAATCGAACGCGACTCGAAACGATTATTCACGTGAGAATCGAAGCAAACGTTCGGCCGTCATGGAAACGTTCGATCCTAGCGTGCCACGTCCCTGTCCTTAATAGCAATTCACGTGTTATAAATCTACGAGAAGTGACGTATTCGAGCAGCGACTTGGCCGCACAACGGAATCCCCCAACTAACTGTGCAAGCCTCGTTAGTAACGCTGCGGTTCAAAATCATGCGGGGATACCTGTAAACTGGTTGGACTGGATGGGTCCACTTTTCCTGCAACTTTCTGCACACCAGACACGCCAGTCATTTCTGATAACATGTTCGCAAGTTACGACGCGAACCAAGGAGAGCTGTTCAACCGCGAACATCTCGATAATCAATTTGTACATCCTTTTCTCGTTCTTGTTTGCATAATTTCGCGTGCCTCGCATGCGAAAACATCGTTCGGTTGCAGAAAATTGCAACAACGTGTCTCCTGCGTGTGCTGTTCAAGCCTTCCTTTTTCTAATTGTGAAAATACGGAAAAATGTACTTTACAAACTGCTCGGCCGACGAGACGAGACGTTTACATAAATTATTTTGTAAACGACAAGTACACGTGATAGCGGGGAAATAATTTGAGAATAAAAATAATAATCCTTACCGATTAACGGGTTAATGATTTGCTGCGCGTCGGGAACGTGGAATATTTTACAGTCGAACATGCTCGCGGTAAATTGCGTTGTTTTCTAGTGAATACAATTTTGCTAGAAGCTTAGAAAGATTTTACAAATCAGTTGACCAGAATGGATATTTACATAAATTATTTTATACGCGACAACTAAACGTGATAGCGGGGAAATAATTTGAGAATAAAAATAATAATTGTTACCGATTAAAGGGTTAATGATTCCTGCGCGTCGGGAACGTGGAATATTTTACAGACGAACATTCTCGCGGTAAATTGCATTGTGTTAAATACAATTTTGATAGAAGCTAAGAAAAATTGTACAAATCAGTCTACGAGAATAGACATTTAGATAAATTATTCTACAAGCGATAATTAAATATAAAAGTAGGAAAATAATTTGAAAATAACAATTGTCACCGATTAACGCGTTAATGATTGCTGCACGTGGAATATAAATTTACAAACGAACATGCTCGTATTAAATTGCATCGTTTTAAATAAAATTTTGATAGAAGCTAAGAAAAATTGTACAAACCACTCGACAAGAATACACATTTAGATGAATTATTCTATGAGCGATAATTAAATATAAAAGCAGGAAAATAATTCGAAAATAACAATTGTCACCGATTAACGTGTTAATAATTGCTGCACAAATTGCATTGTTTCAAATAAAATTTTGATAGAAGCTAAGAAAAATTGTACAAACCACTCGACAAGAATACACATTTAGATGAATTATTCTATAAGAGATAATTAAATATAAAAGCAGGAAAATAATTTGAAAATAACAATTGTCACCGATTAACGTGTTAATGATTGCTGCACGTGGAATATGAATTTACAGACGAGCATGCTCGCGGTAAATTGCATCGTTTCAAATAGAATTTTAAGAAGCTAAGAGACTGATATCCAGCTTTATTCCATTTGTAATTCCACTTGGACGCGGTGTACAGTGCGGCAGCCTTAGTGTCACTGTGTGTGACTGTGTGTGGGTATTCTATAACAGGCATTCGACGTGAGTTGGCACCGTTTGTGTAATATTCCTGTGCCAAACCGACATTTCTCAGGAACCAGGAATCGCAAGGAGCGGAGTACAACAATCGTATTAAACTCGATTCAGTGCCGAGGGCCACTTTACTGAATCTGAATCGCGCCAAATATCGCTACCACTTTTATACCGTTCTTCCCTCCCGACCGCAAAGACAAACCGGCAAACCGGAGAAACAACAAATGAACTTTCGCCGGCATCGGCTCGACGCTGTTCAACTTTTTCTTGTAAGCGCCTCGCGGCCGATTTTACAAAGTTCAAGATACTCCACCGAGAAACATTTAATTTTCACTGACGAGTTCATTCGTCGTCCGAGCTTTCAGATACTTTTCGTTTACTTCAGGACCCGTCGAAATGACGTACTCTAATATTTTTAATTCGCGAAAACAGTGAATTCTCGATACATGTCAAGAACAGGGCGCTTGAAAGTGTCGCGTATCGTTCAGGAGACATAAACTGCCGGTGGTGGGGGTAATTCCGCGACGTTTATCATCCAGGCCCTGGCGACGTATACCATCAAGAAATCATTCATCGATGTTATATAAAATAATACGATTTTAGTGTCTACTTATTTTGCGCTTCGAACTCGAGCCTAAAACTTCCGATACCTGTGTACTATAATTCACCAACGCGATGCAGCGGAGTTGCGCAACAGTGGAAAATAGAAAGTAGCCTAACCGGCCGATGCTTTGCGCACAATGTAGCTCGCGTTGAACCGCGCTACAATACCGCGAGCCGAGCAGTGAACGTCTTTTTTAAACAAACTGGAGAACCGAATGAAAATCCCTCGGATTCCTTCGACACGACTGTCACTGCACGCTCACAGCTAATTTACTGCCTAATTCGCCGACAACGGTCCCCATTACGGGCTGACGAGGTCCAAGGTCTTTTCGATTAGGTCAATTCTGTCCAACCCCGATTTTAGTAAATTGGTTCGTACGGATGCGAATACGGCTGCGAAGAAAAACTGCTGTTTAATGGCTGCGGACGTCTCGAATCATGGAATCGGATGCTCGAACGTCCCGGCCCGGCGGTCATCGAATGGGGTAGGCCGCACGCAATCTCTATCGGGATCATTAATGAGAAACACGGTGAACGAGATCCGAAGGCCCCGTGGTTACGTAAATACACCGATAACAATAACTCGGCCCCTCGGTCTCTCTCTCGCATCTGCTGCTTTGCATATTCGAATAATCGGGCGTACCGGTTCCCTCGCCTTGAGAGATCCTCTTCGAGCATTGGATCCCGACCCTAACCGGCAGGAGACGCGACTCGCGAACGGTCTCTCGCCTCTGCGAGCTTACCAGACATTTATTTGCTCGCCGGCCAGCTCCGTCTAAGCGCGTCGATTCCTCTTTGGACGCGCGGATACCTCGGGGAACGCGACCAGATTCCTCGTAGCCGATTCGTAGCTGCTTTTGATGTTGCCAACCATTGATCGGACTTCCGAAACTCCGCAAGGCCGAGGACGTAATTGGCGATTCCCGTCACTTTTGTATTACGCCGAGCATAATGCGATTATCCGCCTTAACGCAAAGTTTATGTATTAATAATATTTAAGTCGCGAGGATACGTCCAGGATTCAATTATTCATAACAAGCCGGCGTCGCCGTGTTTTCTCGATACGTGTCCCAAGTATCTAGTCGATAAACGTCCCAGAACTGTCCCCACTGCTGCGCAGAACACAGCGACTCCTCTGTATACGTCACCTAGGTCTGCATGATAAACGTCGCGCAGTTATCCCCGCTACTTAGTTCGTGCGCAAGGACTTCTCTCGTTCTGGTAATCTTTAAAGTAAAAATATTAGAAACCGCCATTTTGACGGATCACGTGAACCTAATGTTAATCGGAAATTGCAGCAGAAATTCTAGAAACATTTGTATAAATTAAGAAACTGTTATTTAAACACTCTCCGGTGAATTTTTACACCGTAATCCATTTTCTTCGACATTTCTCCGTGGAAACCGCCATTTTGACGGATCCCGTGAACCTAATGTTAATCGGAAATTGCAGCAGAAATTTTAGAAACATTTGTATAAATTAAGAAACTGTTATTTAAACACTCTCCGGTGACTTTTTCCACCGTAATCCATTTTCTTCGACATTTCTCCGTGGAAACCGCCATTTTGACGGATCCCGTGAACCTAGTGTTAATCGGAAATTGCAGCAGAAATTTTAGAAACATTTGTATCAATTAAAAAACTGTTATTTAAACACTCTCCTGTGAATTTTTCTACCGTAATCCATTTTCTTCGGCATTTCTCCGTGGAAATCGTTGTAGGGTCCAAATAAATAAATAAATGTTTATTTTTGCCTCGTAAAGAAGTTGTCGGGGTACATTTTGAAAAGTTCTCAAGAAGGCACGTGTCGCCGGCAAGGAGGGGGAACTTTGAAATGACTGAAAACTCGGCTCGCCGGCTCACCTTTTCCGCCATTGTGCGCATTGTAAAAGAATTCGCGAACTTTCGCGTTTAGCACTTTATGCCCGGGTTTTTCTACTTAAAAATTCATTATTGTCGCCGTCGACCCGGTTCGCCTAACAACGTTGCGTCAGAGGCACGCGTCATCACGTGTTACACGGGATTCCTCTGTCAGAATTTCGTTCCGTTTCGCGAAATTGTATCGCGTCGGTTTCATGCAACGATAGGTTGGCGTTTTATAACGCAGTCCGGCGGCCGATGACGAGCGTCTGGGCGTCCTCATGGCCGGCGCAGTTAACTATAATAATTAAATGCAATTAAAAGTCGTTGTATGGCCCGTGCGTTTACCCTGAGTGCATTCATTTGTCTCAATGTTTCCTGTCGCGTATCCCTTAACGTTAATCACCGGGACAACCAGCGGTCGTTGGGCGAAACCTCTTTCTTGCTGAACCCTCCATCCTCGAACGAGCGACTGTCAAAACAAATTTAGGGTATCTCGTGCGCAGTAAACATTTTCATTGTATTTCAATCACGTTATTTTAGGACCGGACAGTCCAATTGGCGCGTTACATTCCGGCACGGAACTTCATTTCTTTCTTGAATAGCTTGAAAAATGAAATGGCACGAAATGGCACCTGAGTTTTAGAATTAACTCTAGAATTACTAATTTTAGAAATATTTAAGTTATGAACACGTTTCCGTAGAAATATTTTTTAATAGCAGATATTTCACATGATATTTTATTAGGTATTTTAGATATTTTATTTTTTCATTTGGTACATATTTTTCTGTAGCAGATATTTGATCAAAACTGAATCTAAACAAATTTTGTTGTTATCATAAGGCACGAAATGCCAGTTGCTTGGTAGTTCCAATGTTATCAATCTTAGACTTAGTGTTCAGTTAATGAATAGTTCATGAAGTATTGCTGTGACGCTCAGAATGTTTTCAGTATCCTGCATAATACGTCGTTGTTACCGTGCCTCGGCTATTTTCGCGTTTCTTCGGTCCCTCTTCGGGACGAAACAACGACGAGATTGTTGGTCTTCAGACTATCTGGAGCCGCCATCTTTGCGCGAATATACAGATGTAGTCACGGATAATTTGACTTATATGGATGATGAGAACTTATAGGTCTGGATGCGGCTGACAGATGTTATCTCTCGCAGCGAACTGTAATTAACTCGGAGATTGACTAAGATTGATTGCCAGTTTCTTACGCCCGTTGCTGAAGTATTAGGCAAATAGCGAGACGCTCCCCTAAAACTTTGATGTACCGTCACGAGTTCACTCCGAGAAACGATAACGTTAAATTAGCCGATACTAAATTATCCGCGCGTCCTTTTTCTGGCAACTACACATTCAACGGTACGGTCTATTAACCATTTATTTACCAATTTCTTCGAACATGCTGCCGAAGATAGAAATCAATTGGCAAGAGTCGAGCAACTGAACTAAAATTAAAATTGCAAAATTAAAATTGCCATTCATTGTCCAAAAATGTATTTTGTAGTAAGGCTTAAGGGGTTTAGTATTTACTGATTATAGAAATTGTGAAGGAATAATTATTCAACAAATTTATTTCTTTGGGTGTACAGTGAATTCTCGATATATGTCAACAATTCGGGTCTTGCCAGCGTCATGTATCGTCCAGGAGACATACCAGTGTTTTAGAGGCCTCTCTAGCTTTGGGACCCCCATGGGGGCAATTCCGCGACGTTTATCGTCCAGGCCTCGGCGACATATATAGAGAAATCTCTGTACATTGTAAAATAAAAGGCTAGAAATTTGTACAGATACATTTTTCTTACTTTTATGAAGTAATGCCTTTACCGATACATTCGCCCTGTTCGTTTTTTCTACTAAATCCGTGAAATCAGCCCAGCAATAATACAGTCCAGTCAATAACCAGAAATCGGCATTGCTCCCTCCGTCTTGGAGAAAAAATTCATGAAGTACAGTCCGCCCGGAATTTCGCTTCAATTCGCGTGAAAGCAGAGCCGGCGAGCGCTCGCTGACTTCTATCAAGTGGAATTGGACTTCGCGGGTAGTATTAAAAAAAAAACACGATTTACAATAATCGAATCGCGCTCCGAGCGGTTCTGTAAACAAATTTTGGGCTCGATCTAATTTCCTCGTCACGCGTTAGCGGACCTTTTTATTCAATGGACGCCGGTTTTATTCGCGATGTGTAACGCGATTCCATTTCTGCGCGCACATTTTTTGTTTTTTCTTTTTTGGGGAACGCGCGATGCGTGTCACGCCGGACGGAATTCGCAATAGCGCGCGCACGAACGCACGCACGCACGCACGCACGCACGCACCTCACGTGCGTAGGCAGTCGAACGTTCGACACTAATTTCGCGGCGGGGACGGTCGCGCGAATTTATACAGATTCTAATTAAAATTTCATTCCGACGTAACGAAGTGTAATAACCGTGGATTCGTATCGCTGTGACGTTTTTTAAGCCGGCCGCGACTGCTGTCACAGTTGCCGGCGGAAACTAATTAAGCTCTCGTTTAGCTACAAACACGGGTCGCGTTTTAAGCAATCGTTATCGCTCGCAAACCCCCCTCTCCCCCCACCCTCTGTTTGTAATTTCTCGAATTATCGGACGGCGGAGCCGAATTCCTATTTGCGCTCGTAAACGGTGTTCTTCGTATCCGCAAATCTTTTCCCTGCGAAATTATATCGAGTAATTCGTTTCTGCCAATGGAAAGGGTGCCATTTTAACAATGGCACCGGAATGTTTCGGTACAAACACATTTGAAAATCTTCGTGTCTCTTTGTATGCCGGAATACCGTTCAACTGAGCGACAACTTATGATGGCGACGAATCTTCTGTATGTACTTCTGAGATTTCAAGGTGACCTCTAGCTAGGGACATATATGGTCTAGTAAATACTATTCCTCGATGCACGCGACCTCACACTCCTCGGAGACAAAGGACTCTCGAGCTTATGGCCCCTCGCGGGGTATACTACCCTAGTGGGGATAACTCCGCGACGTTTATCTTCCAGGCCTTGGCGACGTATACAGAGAAATATAAAATTTCCAGTAATGGGAGCTTGATCTCCCTGGTCTACGGCAATCTAATCGAAAATGTCTATTTCTGTTTTCTAATAAGACAATTTTTTCGGAGTTTTAAGTCGTACGAAAATTGATGGCCACGAGCGACTTAAAAATCGAACACGGCGGAGGCTGTGGCGACATATACAGAGAAATATAAAATTTCCAGCAATGGGAGCTTGATCTCCCTGGTCTACGGCAATCTGGTTGAAAATGTCTGTTTCTGTTTTCTAATAAGACAACTTTTTCGGAGTTTTAGGTCGTACGAAAATTTGTGGGCACGACCGACTTACTGATGTAAATAAAAATCGAACACGGCGGAGGCTGTGGCCACGTAGAAAAATCACTGTCAGCATCGAGACTTTCGCAAAGCTACGCGGTATTATTTAAGCACTGAAAAATCGCGGTAAAGTGGCCGCGATGATCGAAAAATCGAAAATGCCCGGAATGCGCCCGCGAGGGAAAGCATTTCGCCGCGTCACCGTTGGCAAATCGTCGGAGAGCGTAAAAATTCACTCGCGCGTAAAATGACAGAAGGAAAACAAAGACGGGCGGGGGGGAGAGGGGAGGGGGGAGTGTATTATGTGGCGTGGAAGAATGTTATATCGCCGGTGTTGCGGCGTACAAGCATGTCGATTAATCGAGGCGATTGTGTGTCGCGTTTCAGTTTTATCGTGCCCGAGATACATTCACACTGCGGTGCGCCGCGGTCGATATTTGTAAGGGATTGCTCTGTATTTCATGGACAATGACCATGTGGCAGTGGTGAATTAGACGGTCACGTCGTTATCAGCGTGTTCCCGCAGCACTTTGTGCGTTCGCTACCTGTCGAGGGCTCTGCTGGGATTTCGGGGCTTTTAAAAAAGTTTCGATTCGAAGGGACGGGGGCCGACCCCGTGTTTGACAGATTGTCTCTCCCCCCTGTATGCGATCCTCGGAATACACCTTGCCGCATCGATCTCGGGATCGGACGCACGCTCTAAATTATTCATCGCTCCGCAAATTGCGTTATCACGAAGATAAGCCTAATCCTTTGGCACATAGATCCGGCGGACCTAATCTTTCGTTCGCGTTGCTGCTAGTGGACTTTTTTTATACGTGCTGGGGCTGTTGCAGGTTGCGCATTTTTATACAAAACTGGCTTCGAGATGAAGGAACGGAATAGAAATTTGTATTACACATGTAACGGAGATCGTTGTTCGAGGTTCCCAATATTTAATTTTTGATATTATTAAATTTATTCAATCGTTCGAGTGTTCCGTACGTCACCCCCTGACTGTTCCTATAAATATATATAATGGAGTCCTTCTATTATCGATTCTTGGTTGCTCTGAAAAACAGAGTAATTTTCTTTGATATTAAAACTTAACTTTTACACTATTTACATTTAATTAATTTTCACCTGAAAAAGAGAAACGACAAATTATGTCTATTCCCAACTCTATCTAGCTTCTGAACTTATTAATTTTTCACTATAAATTCTCTGTCTCTCTCTCTCTCTATTGTGCACGTGTCCGTTGCGTTCTTTCTTCTGTCTTATACTCACTTTCTATAAATTGCTTACAGCGCATTACCTAATAGTAAATTCAAATTTAAGAAAGTATATTTTCTTTACATATATAAAATTAACTAAGGCCAACTAATGAAAAGTAAAATGACCAGTACTAAAGAAGAAATACAATTCCGAGACGATTTGATCATTGAAAGACATCCCAAGAGGGTTGAACATGAAAATACATTTTCCATAGGGATCTAATGAATCGAATAATGATCTGTCGTCGTAGGAAAAGGGGAAAGGAATTCGTTTGGGAATTCCAAGACGATTTAACGCCGGAGAGCCACGTCCCCGCAAGAATACATTTTTCCAGAGTCGCCTAATGAGCCTAGGAATTCTCGTAGGAAAAGGGAACCGGCCGTTGTCCCCCGAGCTGACAATAAAGATACAGATCGATTCGTTCGAACATTGGCCCGGGGTCCGAATATTTTCGTTATGCGGCCTGCGGTCGAAATAAAATACATAAAAGGGAAACACATATGGTCGAGAGCGAGCCGGCGCATCAACGGCGACAGAGATAGTGCTCGTACAAGTTGGTGGGTGGATTTAAAAAAAAAATGAGAGAGAGAGAGAGAGATTTCGAAATACACGTGATCCGGCAGCGGGAACGGAGTTGTATGGGATGTCGAATCGTCGCGTCACTGCTGTGTGTTTTAATTTGACGTCACTCAGCACGTCAGTGCCATCTGGTGTTGCGAGGCTTCTCGTCGTCTCTCGTCGCGTCTAGGCCGCGCCAGTCACCGGGATTTAATATCAAACCCCCAATCTCACCCCCGAACCTACCCTCTCTCACCCTCTCCGGCGCCCGCGGACCCTTCTCGCTTCCCTGTTTCTGTCCCCGCAACGCAGACCGTCGGGATTTTCCGGCGGTGCACACGAATGCGCTGCACCGATGTACCTACCCCGTAAGCCGGGATATGCATAATCGAACCGCGGAAAGGAAAAGTGACGCTGCTCGCCACGGAACCCCGTAACCATACTTTCTCTCCCGCGTTCACCCGCTTTTCCTCCCAGCCTTTTCCCATCGCGCCGCGTGCGTTTATCAATCGCCGACGCGTTTTATTCGGCCCACCGGGACCACTGTTTTATGGTAATTGATGCGACAACCACGAGATCCGAATCGCTGCACCAGTGACGAAACACAATTTTTAACTTAACTCTAACTTGACCTTCAGCACTCGAGCGGCGACTCTGAGGCGTCATTAAAAGTATTGATCACAGTATTACATTTGTTTGTTTGGTATTAGGTTCACCCAATCGAACAATAACAGTGTATTAATAACACAAGAAAAACTCAAGAACGTAACAAAGAACAGATGAAGCAACGAAATAACGACGCGATAAAATGTCAACGCTGATACTCGGACAGATGACTACAAACAACTAACTCTTCATCCCTCAGCATGCCCGCCATTAAAAATATTGATCACAGTATTACATTTGTTTGTTTGGTATTAGGTTCACCCAATCGAACAATAACAGTTTATTAATAACACAAGAAAAACTCAACAACGTAACAAAGAACAGATGAAGCAACGAAATAACGACGCGATAAAATGTCAACGCTAATACTCGGACAGATGACTACAAACAACTAACTCTTCATCCCTCAGAATGCCCGCCATTAAAAATATTGATCACAGTATTACATTTGTTTGTTTGGTATTAGGTTCACCCAATCGAACAATAACAGTTTATTAATAAAACAAGAAAAACTCAAGAACGTAACAAAGAACAGATGAAGCAACGAAATAACGACGCGACAAAATGTCAACGCTAGTACTCGGACAGATGACTACAAACTAACTCTTCATCCCTCAGAATGCCCGCTTTTATCTAACCCCCGTGTCTCTAGAAATTTCCTTCAAACCAGGAAACTTCTGGAGTGGGGATGTCGCTTTCCAGTGCGTGACCCTTGGACAAAGCGTGTCGTCCTTGGACCGACTACCCTTGTCCTGGCGAAAGTCGAGGGTTGGCGGCCAAATGCGCCGAGGGAAAACCCCGAACCTGGTCAGCAAATGCGCACCCCAGGTAGAAACAGGCTTCCGGCGACTAAGTGTGCCCTTGGGAAGTGCTTGGGCCTGGCGACCAAAGTCCAAGGTCCCAGCCTGCAGACAACCCTACTACCTGGGTCCGATCAACCCTTCTCCAAGGGGTCCGCCACAATTTCAACTGAAGCCATCTATCAGTGAAATCCGCAATTACTTAGTTGCCAACCCAATATATTATAAAATGAACTAAAATCATAATTTCAAAGTCCTACTGAAAAAGAAAAAATCCCACTGGGTGTATTGGTTCGACCGAACTTGTATACATAGAATGGAAATATTCCAAGTCAGAGAAAATGTTTGGTTTTCGAGTTAAAATAGCTTGCAAAGGGTTAACTCTTTGGGAAGAGAGACTGTAGAGATTTCGTTGACTTGAAGACAGAAAAATTTTCCCAGAGAATCGATAGAGTCTACTCGCATCAGAATTGGGCCACCTAGGTCTTCAATTGAAGACCTAGGGTCTTCAATTGGTTACGTGGACGAAAGTTTCAAGAAAGCTAAAAATCCGACTCCCCTAGACACTTCCTCGGAACTAACCCTCTCCTGAAGGATTAATTTCCGTGTGACCGAGCAACAACGGATGTTTATTTACGCGGTCGAATAGCCTGGAAGACGCAACTGGTCGGTAATAGGAACGTAGCCGCGAACGGGGGGCCATCGCAGGACGCGCCAGTCGCAAAATAGTCGTTACGGCTCGCGCAAACGAGCCCCGCGCACGGCGTTAGGATGACCAGGCTGCAATAACAAGTTTAAACTAACGGCACCGCTAATACACGGGGTCGCGGGAATTAACGACAAGATAAGGCGAGAGAGTCCGCGCGCAAGAACCGCCTGGTGTCGCGGGGGGGCCTGGCCAATTTCGAGCGGGTACATCCCGCCGGGAACGGGAGACGCAACCGGGCCGTTTGAAAAATGAATCTGCGCTGTTAGGTCGTGCGTGCGGGTATACTCGACCAACGGGAAGGTATACTAGCGGTACGTGACCGGGACCCGGTCGATTTATCGAAGTCACGTGCGCGAATTATTCTTTTGGCGAGATCGTGGGCGCCGAACGCGCCCCGCGCAGCCACCGCGCGAGCATTCGTAGAAGGGTTTGTATTTTCGGACGGTCGAACCGCGATCGCGTTCCCCCGATAAGCTCTCCGAGTAGCCGTAAAATTTATCGGCGGCCGAGAGACGCGGGTTTTCAAGGCTGAGCTCTCTCTCTCTCTCTCTGTTCGAAGCGTCCGATTCGCCCGGGAACTGGCACCACCACCTGGCCGGCCGGTTTACGACGACAGTTTTATTCGCAGCCGGACGAACGCGTACTCGATCGGACAACCGATCACTTCGTCGATCAAATACAGCGGAACTTGACAAAAGAGTTGAGGCTTTCGAGTAGCAACCACTGTCCAGGCCTCGCAAGACAGCTCAAGGTCGAAGGGGGCACTCGCTCCGCCCATCCCCACCGCTGACGCTCCAGCGGGCCAATGGTTAGGGTCCCACGTCACGCGCTGCACAGTATGTGCCGCAGATTTGGCCAATACAGCAGCTGGGGGCGTGCCCCTTTTGACCAATCAGCCACGCATTTCTTCCACTAGACTTCTTTCGCGGCACGAACAGTACTTTCGCGTTGTTCTTCGTCGGAAAACTGGAGAACTATCTGTAGCGGTCAACTGCATATAATAAAGTCGACATGTGCAATGCGTATGCTGGAAAGGTTTTTAGGACTCAGGCGGCAATGGAAGCTATTTTTGAAGAAACTGTCAGGTAGAGTCATTAAGACGCCTCCTAAGGTTGCAATTAGATTTGATTACCGACAGCCTCAATAGCCCTCGCAAAGAGTCATAGAAACCCCTAATTTCTGACGGCCCAATTCGATCGTAGGAGAAGGCAAAGGGCCCGTTACCTAACGATGGACACCCCGTGTTGAGGGTGTTCAGCCGACGAAAATTTGCTTTACAGTGCGATTCACCAGAGTGGGTGTGCAAAGACTAAAAAGTGTACAAAAGAGTAGACAGACTGAAGTCTTGAGCTCACTCCTCGCGAATCTGTCAGGCAGTAGTCCTCTTGACTAAACGTGGTGAAAAGTCATTTATACTGAACACCAAAACCTCCCCTAAATATCTATGATTTCCGATACGGAACGACGTTGGTATATTGTCGTCGGTTGTTCGCGTGAAAGTTTCCTTGGACGGGACGCAAACGACGCGGTCGAGTTTTTTCCCGTCGGCTGCCAAAAAGCGGATGCCACGATGCGCGCGCGCGTCGTTATGACCGTCAGGCCGTAAAACGTGGGTGGCAGAACGGTCTCGACCGTAACGAATGTAGTGCGTCGCTGTAAAAATGTGGTTTTATTGAAGCAACTCCACATAATGTTTAAGTAACCTGGACCGACGACGCGACGAGACGCGACGCGACGCGGCGAGACGAGTCGAGACGAGTCGAGACGAGACGGTGCTCTGCCAGATCTGCCGGAGCAGGACGCGGTGACGAGAGGAAGAGAGAAAGCAGCCGTGTGGGTGCGCCCGTAAAAAGGAACATCGTGCACGCGCCTGCACATCGTAATATCTGCCTCTTAAGCGTCCATACACACTCGGCCGAGTTCGTTTTCTTCGAGCTCTTCCTCTCTCTCTCTTTCTTCGTCTCCGTCTCTCTTCGTCTCCGTCCCTCTGTCCCTCTGTCCCTCTTTATCTCTATCTCTTCCGCGTCCTTTCCGCCTCTCTTTCCTCCGGCTTTCTCCTTTTTCGTCGCTCGTCTTGACTCTATAAACCGGCCGTAAACCCTCGACGACAGCCCGGAATTTCTCGGCGTCACGATTTTACCGAACTCTATTGATCACCGTTCCCCGCGAGGAACGCGTCCTCGACGGTCGCCGACCACGGATCTACGAGACGCTCACGATCCCGCCTGTAAACACGCGGTTTTCATGCCCGGAACGACACGTGTTCGGCGAGAATTATGGCCACGCGAACCCCGTACGAAACTCTCTGCTGCCCCCGAGCCACGATTTTCACGAAACTTTGCGACCCCGCGCGCGGAACAAACGAACCGTGAGGGATGATCTTGGCTAACCTTCGTCTCGACAGATATTGATTTACGCGTCGATATTAATATTCCTAGCCAGAAATGTCCCGTGATTGAGATTGAATCGAGAGAGAAGACGCGTCAAGGACTTGTGAAGGTCAACTTTGATTCCTCAAACGGGACCCTGTATTTTCTGATGCACCGTCGCAGCTTTTAGAAACGATTATTTCGGGAGATGAATTTAATCTGAATGAATTGCCGGAGATCTTCGGTTACCGATTTATGATTTCCCAGGCATGGCTTCGGGATTTAGGGGCTGAAATTTGCCCGCACAGTGTAAGCTTGGAAACGGAGACATATACGATAAAATAATCGCTTAAAACGCGTGCGAGTTCTTGATGACTTATACAAATATTCAGTTTCCGTTCTGATCTACGTCTTCCGCCACAATATTTAAGGTGTCCCGTCGCGCTTAAACTGCAAATTGCTCGTAAACCGGATATTTACCGCTCGTTGCACAATAGCCGAAACTCGGCATTCGTTTCCTCGCCGGACCGGCTGCCTTTAACGAACAAATTAGAATCGCTTAATCTCTCGCGAATTACCTTTAAGCGATTATTCAAGTGGTTAAGGAGGGAAAATCTATTTACCGTGTGGAAACGTTGCTCCGCCGGAACTAAGCGGATTCATTTAAAAGAAAAATTGAGTGCGAACGAAGCCGCTCCGGTTTCCATTGAAACGGTTGGACAATGAATGGTGTTAATTCCTCGGAAAGGTCTAAGTGCCAGCCGGAGGATACAATGATGGAGCAGATTGATCTAATTCCGGGATCGTTCGAGAGATCGGGATACAGGGGTACTTCGTTTCCAATTATTGTAATCGGACCGATACAAGCAGTGGAGGCATGCCAAAAAAAAAAGAAATTCAATTTTGGACACACTACAAACAATGTTCTGCTGTAGACACTCGAGTTCTCACTTCTCGCGATTTCTCCGTATATGTCGCCGAGGCTCGAACGATAAACGACGCCGAGTGAACACGACACGCCCCGAGCCGTCTCCTCGACGATACAAGTCGCCGGCGAGACCCGCGTTTGCTGACATATATCGAGAATTCGCTGTACACGGTCGCGGATGGACGCGATGGCCATTCAAGGATTTTATTGCGATTAGGGGCATATTCGGGCCAACGCGATCGTGCGCGGGCGTCTGAATTGGCCTACTCACGTACGGCGGGCGCGCATTGTTTGCGGCCGTAGTATCGGCCCGCGGAATAATTACGCGTTCGACAAGAACGCGGGAGAACATCGCGATTGCTCGGCCACCGTTCCCGTTGCGGCCGGATTACCTGCACGCGGATCTCGCGCGTTTGCTATCGTTGCATTCAAAATTGGCCAACCGACCGCACCGACGCACCAACGATCCCAATTTTCCCGAATAATTCGCGCCCTATGACCGCGCGACCACACCGCTAGACGTCCGTCGCAATTTTCGTCGTCACCGTGATCCACGGCCGAACCTAATTGCGGCGAACGATCAAACACGTGGCCCCTGCGACGCCCCCGATAAACTATTTGATGACTGTCATCCTTTAATCGGACCATTTTCTTTTTTTTTTGCATCTCACCTACAAAACGTAGAAGTTACCCTTCTTCACCCGACTTCTTCGACCCTTTGCACTCGAAGAGATTTTAACTCGGAAACCAAAATATTTTCTCACATTTTTTCTGATGTATACAAGAACCGTCGGACCAATACACCCAGTGGAATTTTTATTTTTCAGTAGGACTTTGAAATTAGGATTTTCTTTTTCAGTTTATAGTATACAAACCAATTTAATGCTGTAATCGATGTTTTTAATGGCGCCTCAGAGTCGCCGCTCGAGTGACAAGGCTCGTAAAAGTTGCCGCGTCAATTATTCGAAGCTGTTTTCACGTTGTTGAATTCGTTTTGCGATAATAAATCGGTGGCAACGCGTGCTTGTATGACAATAGAAATCGTCGCACGAAAGAGTTTCGCCGAATTCTCCGATTACCGTGTGTCGTAATTTCAATTAACGACTCCGGCGAATTAATCCGATTCTCCTGATCGCAGGCACGAACCCGGTATTCGACGGTTCAAAATTCTTCAAAATTCAAAACACAAAATATTAGACATTTACTACGTGTGCGGGGACATCTGAAGACAAAATTCAGAAGTTAAAACTGATTATTCTAAGTTTACATATTGAGAGGAATTTAAAAAAAGTTTTAAATTGTCAGACACATATAAACGGGGCTTGAGTCACATGAACGCTCAGACAATTATGAAGAGCTGCAACTTTTACGGGTAGAAATGAAATAATAAAAATATTTTAAAGTTATTTTTAATTTTTCGCCGCAAAAAGTCACTTCTCAGACGACTTAGCACCCTCAGCATAATTTTGCACAAATCCAACAAAAACTGTTCGTCACTCAGTTACCTACAAACTGCAGATCGCTCATATTTTCTATACAGGGTGTCCCAAAAAACGTGTACACAGATTTTCCTCTCTTCTCGGCGTGTAATTATAGTGGACCGAGATTACACATATTCTTGGGACACCGGAGAAATAAAAACGAACCTCGAAACAACGCAAAAATAATTTTGACCACGAAGAAACGGGCGTCGCGCCGAGTTTCACGAATTCGCGAAGCCGAAAATTCGTTATCACAAATGAACGGGCAACAATTAATTCGTAGATTTCTGTAACGCGTTATCCACGGAATTATCGGTGAATTTACGACTGCGCACGGTCTAGTTACAGGTTATTCGAATTCCTCTGAAACGCGTGATTATACAGACGATTACAGGCCGAGGAGCTAGAATGCGGTTCTCGTGCGCGAGTAACATGTGACGCTCGGTGCATACGTGCACACACGCGTGCATGCACGCGTGCATGTACACGCGCTCCCGCGCAACATGTAAAGTGACCGAACGTTTCTCAACACGGCGCTTTCAATTAGACGGCACGATTCACGATCATCCTGTTTCTCACAGGAATACGCGTCGGCCGTATTATAGGACATATCGACAATACCCGATAACGAGTTCCAATTAACCGGATACACGCATCCATGAATGATTCGATTAGCCGCGCTGTGGTCTGTTTTTCGACGGAAGATGCGTAAAGTCACCGTACCTGTCCGCAAGTCCCGGCCAATAAGAATCATTTGTACGCGCTCGGAGCCGTTTAATTGAAACTCGTTAGCGGCGACTCTGGTCGGCCTTCAGTTGCCAGGCATAATTTCAAAAATTCGCAAGATGCTGGACTCATTCTCGAATTAAATCTAATTTTCCTCGATGACAAAAGTTACCATATCGGAGCGAAACAAAGTTAAATTTTATCGAAGACAGAATGAGTGAGCGTGTCTATTGTTTTCTGCAATTTGTTATTCGCAATTTGTCTACTTAGAGCCTGGACCTGGAGACTGATTAGTTCTCTTCCCGTATGCGTGGCCGTGAACGAACGTGTGTCTTCAACGAGCCGTGATCGACAGTTTGGAATCGTGATAGATCAATTTTCCCAGACACCTGTTCGCTCTGTCAAGCTTGCACAGTGCAATCGATCTAGCGAGATCGGAACGTCATCGGTCATGCGAACGAATAGATAAATAGACGCGCTGAAAAATTGCCAGTCCTTCTCGAACCTGTATAATTGTAGATTATTGTTCTTGTTCTCGAGAATGAAACAGGTAAAAAAAGCACGTATAATCGTGCGTTAATTGGGCGACGTTCTCCGTCAGAAATATTCTAATCTCCGGGCGTTCGTGAACTAATAATAAAATAAAACTAATAATAAAAATTCATAAAGAATCGACAGCCGCGATACGATCGAGAGAATCCGCAAATAACGATGGAAATAAAGCCCCGGTGATCAGGTTCGAGAAATTTTCCTCGCGTCGATTACATGCACACCGCAGACAGCTAGACAACAGGTATTTTAATTTAGTTCGCGCCCCACGGTCATTCGACGATTCAATTAACGACAATAAACTCGTCTCTCCTTCGGTGTCCTCCGTTTTCACTCGGTAGAAAAAGGATCGGCCATTATCGCGCGACCTAACTGCACTTCAGAACTCGTTCAATTGACACTGCGCCGCTTTTGTTCCTCGAGGAAGCTGATTACTCCGACAAATTTTATTCGACTCGACCGCGTTACAATTTTCCGGGGGGAAACTCGCGAAAATGATTGTTCGGCACGGTTATCGCGTGCACGCAGTTATGGCGAATGTGAGTTGGCGAGGATTAAATCAGTTAGAAGAATTTATTAGGAAGGAAATAAAATATTGAAATACAGTTTGTTGTAACTCGGGTAATTTTGGTTTTGCTTAGATTTCTACTGTCACCTCCAGTTATCAGTAGTTTAGAAAAAGTGAGTTGGTGCTGTTTAAATCAGTTAGAAGAATTTATTAGGAAGGAGATAAATTTAAATTGCACTACAGTTTGTTGTAACTCGGGTGCAGAATTTTGGTTTTGCTTAGATACCTACTGTCACCTGAAGTTATCAGTATTTATAGTTGTCAGTAGTTTAGCAAAAGTGAGTTGGTGCTGTTTAAATCAGTTAGAAGAATTTATTAGGAAGGAGATAAATTTAAATTGCACTACAGTTTGTTGTAACTCGGGTGCAGAATTTTGATTTTGCTGAGATATCTACTGTCACCTCCAGTTATCAGTAGTTTAGCAAAAGTGAGTTGGTGCTGTTTAAACCAGTTAGAAGAATTTATTAGGAAGGAAATAAAATATTGAACTACAGTTTGTAGTAACTCGGGTGCAGAATTTTGGTTTTGCTTAGATATCTACTGTCAACTCAAGTTATCAGTATTTACAATTATCAGTAGTTTAGCAAAAGTGAGTTGGTGCTGTTTAAATAAGTTAAAAGAATTTATTAGGAAGGAAATAAAATATTGAACTAGAGTTTGTTGTTATCAGTAGTTTACATAGACTTGCAGAAAAATAATTGGCCCTCCTGTTCCAATTAGAATCCGAGTAAAACGAAGCACTGCCCAAGTTACAATTGCCTAACACAAGTTTCCTTTACAACATTTGTAATAACAGAAATTGCAACAGTATCGTCCAAAATTGTATTTCGTGTGTGGTAAAAAGACTGCGGTTTTTTCATGGATCTGTGACAAAAACGAGTGGATGCAATTTAAAGCAGGAAACTGATTAAAAGGATTCAAGAACAAATCGGATTCAGCCTGTATCAAAAGCAACAAAGAGATATCTGGCTCCAGTTTTTCGCGCACAATTTTTAATTCGCATAATGACCGGCAACGAATATCGCGTCGTCGGAAAAGTTTTCGAACCGCGTTCGAAGTTCTCTCCGAGGGTCGCAACAAATTGTTTCAAAGTCACCGTCCGCAAGGCGATCATGCTCCCAAGTGTGATCCGACTGCGATCGCGGGAAACGTTTAATACCCTCGACGAACACCGAAGAAAAGGGTTCGAAAACTTCTCCGCCGATCGAAATTAATGCAACGTTCTCCCGGTTATCGATCATTCGCCGGAACCGTTCTCTATCGGCGATCCACGGCCGGTTTCCACGACAGTGCAGAAACGCTGATCAAAATTCTCGTTTATTTCAGGTAAGTTCTAATGGCCCCGGCCGTCTGTTCGCCTATCCAATCTTCGGAAACCGCGGTGAGTAGAGATATGATCATTTTTCAAAGTAAGATATTGCCGGCGAAGTTCACGAACTTGTTCGTCGGTTTCAGTGTTTCTGACGCTTACGAGAAATTCGCGTGTACGTTATCGAGCTTCATTCTAATCGTCAGCTCCCTCTCGCGATGAAAGAGAGAGAGGGAGAGAGAGAGGGGGGAGGTTTTAGAGCGGCCGTTTTTCAAGGAAACAACCGTGAACGTGAAATTGAAGTCGACCGCAATAGAACGGTCATATTTTATGATTTGTCGGTTTTACGTGCCCGTGGCATTGCCGTCGGTTTTTTCTTAACGATCGACGGCTTATCGGTCATTGATCAGCCCCGCGAGAGACCGTCTGATCAATATTCATGACTTCCCCGCGAAGGACACCGCCGGTTAATGTACATTTAATTGGAGGCTGGAAGATCAGTCAAGGCTTTCCTCCCGAAGGACGTCCGACTGTCGTTGATCCCGTTTCGGATTCATCCTCGCGGCCCGGCCGCGTGCATATCGCGTGCACTTTCGTTGAAACGCTTTGTTGTACTTCGAAAGTATCGGCCGGAATCTCGAGCCGAACGGTCAATTAACGTAGCGCGCCGCGATGAGATTCCTATTAATATTCAGAACGGCAATTGCGGCCGGGTTATTCATATTCGTGTTTCAAGAAGGTTATCGCTCTAGATTCTTCGGGGATATCTAGCCACGGTAGTTCGTTCGTTTTTATGAAACGCGTGTTTCCATAAATTTCCATCGGATCGCTTTATCTGCCGGCCATTTTCCCCCCTCCGTCGAACGCATCCTTTTGATATCGGTTTATTAGAGGACGCGGAATTACTTCCCGGCAAACGCGCGCAACTTCCGAAGCCGCTTCGCTGCGTGGCTTCCTTTTACAACTGCTACACCCTTTTATGCTTCGAACATCGGAGAATATCCCCCGTGGCAAAATTCAGCACAGTCGTGAAATTAAACCGGACACAGTTGCTGCTCGATCTATGTCCAAAACGCGGGACCAGTCACTGACATGTACCGACCAGATCTTGGTCTTGTGTCCTCCAGGTGACCTGCCCGTGTTATGTTTACGCTCCTCGGCGTCCGAGGCCTCTCGAACTTGACGGAACCTCGGGAGGTATAGCCCGCGGTAGTGGGGATGATTCCGCGACGTTTATCCTCCAGGCCGCGGCGACATACACAAAGGAATCACTGTACTCTTTCTGTTTACACTAGCTTCGGATTCAGAATGTTGGTACACGGGATGTCGTCTTTTTCGCAGAAATTCACGGAGATTTTTATTCTAATCTCAGCGAATCGATCACAACGTTCGAACTTGTTTACCCGGACGGAGCAATAAAGCGTTGCAGAAATTAGTCGAAGCACAGAGGAAGAGGAGATCTCGGTCTACAATTCGGTTAGTTCTATCGAATTTCTACCGAAGGGATCGCGAGTCGTGAATTCCAGGAATCGCGGATGTTAGACTCAATTAGAACACCGCATACCATTCAAGGTCCACGGTTTATGACAGTGACCATCAAAGGATCTGTGTGGTTTGTATCTCTGAGTCATTGGACAAACAGATCGGGGGTGGGTTTTAAAACGATTTCACCGCTAGCCTAATCCTTTAAAAGCCATTTCCATTAGGAAACGAATAGCTCAAGACCACCATTCGGACGGAGGGATTTTCGAAAAAGAACGAAAGATAGTAAAGTTGTCTAGTTGATTGTGACATACAGACTGACATCTAAGTCTGTCATCTGAATTGTAAATTATTTCTTTTTAAAAAGAAAATAGTTGAAGCGACAAGTTGTAGTATATTAATAGTAGTATATGAAGTAATAAAGGTTACCTTGAGTTTTCTTTTCATTGTAAACTGCTAATTTTAATCTTTTGATGGAAGAGATTGTGACATACAAAGTGACATCTAAGTTTGCCATTTAAATTCTAAATTATTTCTGTATAAAAAGAAAATAGTTGAAGCGACAAATTGTAGTACATTAATAGTAGTATATCGAGTAATAAAGGTCGCCTTGAGTTTTCTTTTTATTGTAAACTGCTAATTTTAATCTTCTGATGGAAGAGATTGTGACATACAGAGTGACATCTAAGTCTGCCATTTAAATTCTAAATTATTTCTTTTTAAAAAGAAAATAGTTGAAGCGACAAATTGTAGTACATTAATAGTAGTATATCGAGTAATAAAGGTCGCCTTGAGTTTTCTTTTTATTGTAAACTGCTAATTTTAATCTTCTGAGACATTTTTTAAACGATTCTCAGTCCAAGTGACGCTCAGAATGAATCATCCTGTAGCCCCGGGGGTACCACAAACTCATAAAACCGGAAGCGTAACTGGATTGGTCGCGTCAAAATTTTCGCGGGTATGTCGCTGGTTAGAAGATGAAGCGCGTATCGCCGCTCGCGCAGTGTGATTTGACGGTTGATTAATGGCGCAGCTTATGTAGCACTTGCCGACAACAGCCGTTAGAACCCGGCCGGTAGTGTAACAGAACGAACAACACTGTGAAAGCAAGCGTAAAGTAATTAATCAGTATTCTCACTGCGACCAGTTAATTAATTCGCCCCGGTGTTTGATGCGCGTCCATCTTCGCGTCCGCGCTGGTTAAGCAAATTCGCCGAAATTTGCGAAACGCGTCCGCGCGACAGCTCATGCTGTGCCGATTAGCTCGCGTGCGTTCGGACGTGATCGAATCTTCCCGACTTCGTTAACAGTTCGCGATAAAAATCAGGCAATCATAACTTAGACTCATCCTTAACAAGATTTAAGCGATTTCCCTATATATGTCGCCGGGGCCTGGACGACAAACGTCGCGGAGTTATCCCCGCTGCCGTTTCAGTCTCGCGCACGCGCCGTATCTCACAGCGCTCACGATTCCGATTTCACGCGGCGACAGAACGTTGCAGGTTCGTTAATTTTAATTATGTCTGAACAAGGCCGTGTTTTCAGCGACGGAATCGCCGTGCGATACAAATTGACTGATTCCTTGTTATTCCCGCGGAGCGAAAGACACTTTTGTCGAATATCATCGAGCGAATTAATTCCCGGGCGACAAAGGTCCGACGAAATCTCAATAAACGCGGCCGGCTAATTTGTATAGGCACAATGGCGGGCATCGGTCGCGTCGAGCGTGCGTTCGGTACTTCGCGTAGCGGAATCGGTGCTTCGCAGCTGGCTCGTTACACGATTCCCGCGTATCCGTGTAGCCGGTAATTAATTTATATTTCATACACGGCGGACACGAAATAACGCGGCCGTTATAATTATTCGAGAGCGGCGCGCGCGCGACCGGAGTGGTATATCGAATACTATCGGGGGGTGGATTCAGCGGGAATTCATCTGCGTCGGGGGAGGAGAGGGTAGTCATTGAATTAACATCCGTCCCCCGCGGGATGGGACAATAAAAAAATATTCTGCCGTCGATGAAAAGTCTTGAACCGCGGAGAGTTCGAAGTGCATGACACTGACAAAGAGGGGTGGGCAGAGGGTTGCAGTCAATTAACCGAACGACTTCTTCTCGGGGACGAGGGTGACCGAGGAAATCATCGCCGTGATGACGCCGACGATCGATCCGAATGAGTTATTCTTCTTTCTGGTACGCTGTTGCGTACCGGTGGTGGGGAGGACGAGGGGAAACGGTCCGGTCAATTACTCGACAATGCGCGACGGTAATAACAATAATCCAGCGACGACGAAAAGATCATTATGCGACAGGGACGGGGGAGGGGGACGCCGAAGCCCAACCGTCCATTATGACGTTACAATCACGCGGAAGAAAATGCTCGTGTATCGAGACGGAAGGAATGGAAAAGAAATGGCCCCGGATTGGAACAGAGGGAGGATTAAGCCGAGCGATGAGAGCGTTAAAGGCTTCGGGAATCGAGCCCCGGTGGAAATTCAGGAAACGATGGGACAAGCAGCTCGGCTCGGCTCGGCTCGGCGCGGCGCGGCGCGACGCCATGCCGGGTCCACGGATGGCCAGTCGTTTAGGTTCGCATTTCACGCAGCAGCGGACCGTTAGATGGCTTGCCATTGTGAGGCGGATATTTTATACTGTATAAAGATGAAAGGCAATAAAGATCGCGCGGCCCATTGTGTTCCCTCAGTTAAATTCAAACCCCCCACCACCACGCCGCCGCTCGGTTGTTTTATTTTCAGAAGAGGAGCTTTGATGCCTTCGCTTTGGCTCGCGATAATATCTTGTTTCTGCCGTGTCCTTTGTACCGGCCCCTCTTGAAGCT
>CM052133.1:2442715-2453203 GCA_028454255.1 Halictus ligatus | reverse complement strand
CAAAAAGGAAACAATCATTTGCAAGCATGGTGCATTCTAGAAAAAAATAACCCTTCCATACCGTCGTTTCCACGAATGAATTTATTTAAATATCTGCAAGTTCTAGGATTTTTATTTAAAAAAGGACTGTCTTAATATTAATGGCTTCCGAAGCGAGGTCTTCAATTGTAAAATATAGGATCGGTAATTTTCCGTCAGTTTTGATAAATACAGTCGACGAAGTAAAATTGTGTGATAGGAAATAGCAAGTGTAAAAATATTTGGAACCTCGACAAGTGCGATTTTTATTTAGTAAAAGGATTGTTCTAAAATTAGTGGTTTCCGCAGCTAGGTCTTCGAGTATAGAATATAGGATCGGTCATTTTCCGTCAGTTTTGATAAATACAGACGATGAAATAAAATTGCATGGTCGGAAATACTCCGTGTAAAAATATTTGGAACCTCGACAAATGCGATTTCTATTTAGTAAAAAGATTGTCCTAAAATTAGTGGTTTCCGCAACGAGGTCTTCAATTGTACAATATAGGATCGGTAATTTTCTGTCAATTTTGATAAATACAGTCGATGAAATAAAATTGCATGGTCGTAAATACCCCGTGTAAAAATATTTGGAACCTCGACAAGTGCTATTTTTATTTAATAAAAGAACTGTCTTAAAATTAATGGTTTTTGCAGCGAGGTCTTCAATTTTACAATATAGGATCGGTAATTCTCCGTCAATTTTGATAAATACAGTCGACGAAATAAAATTTCATGGTCGGAACTACCCCGTGTAAAAATATTTGGAACCTCGACAAGTGCTATTTTTATTTAATAAAAGAACTGTCTTAAAATTAATGGTTTTTGCAGCGAGGTCTTCAATTGTTCAATATAGAATCTTTAATTTCCCGTCAATTTTGATAAATTCAGTCGACGAAATAAAATTTCATGGTCGTAAATACCCCGTGTAAAAATATTTGGAACCTCGACAAGTGCTATTTTTATTTAATAAAAGAACTGTCTTAAAATTAATGGTTTTTGCAGCGAGGTCTTCAATTGTACAATATAGAATCTTTAATTTCCCGTCAATTTTGATAAATACAGTGGAGAAAATAAAATTTCAATACTGAACCACCCCGGTTAAAAATATTTGGAACCTCGGCACGACAAGTGGTATTCTAAAAAACGACCACCCCCAAGCGGAACTAATTTTTTCGCACTAACCTCACAAATTCTAAACGGTCAATTCTCGACCAATCGGCAAGACGACAAGTCCGTGCTTTCACCGCGTGCGTCATCGAATCGGAAGGAGCAACAACGATCGGCGGTAGTTAGGGGATGGTCGCGTGGCCCGGAAAGAAGAATTCGTTTGTGGAAACGTGTTTCGCGGTCCCCGGGGGCCGTCCGTAAGATTTCAATAACCATTCCATAAATAGCTCGCGGGATTTCGAGGTCTTCCCTAAAACCTCCGTCGACTTAGTCTCCTTCCGCACGTACGTTTCCCCGCGTCCCATTTTGGCAGCGCGCCCATGTAAATGAAAACAAGTACTTTCCACCCCCCACCCCACCCCCCCGCCCGCGCGTGTGCCGCTTTTATTGCCCTCCTTGATGCATGCCTTTATAAGCGGAACGAATGGTTATTACTCGGCCAAACTAGATATGTACACACAGAGACAGGGCCCGTCTGTATTTAGAACCGTATCCGTGTGTCGCGCGACCTCGTACGTAATACCCGCGGATACGTTCCGCTGTCGGGGGTGGGGGGTGAGACGCGTAACTCAATCGACCAGGTCGTTTTCCCTGATAACTGATTGATTTAAGGTTCATCGGCTGCGACCAGTTTCACCGGCCTCGAATACAGACGTTCGAGATTCTAATCCGTTTTTACGCAGGCACAACCTGCCGCCATTACAAACAACTCCCAATTTGCGTCTCCTTCAGCTTTGACAGCAGATTGTCGCGCGATAAACATTGCTCCTGACATTTACCGTTGCTCAATTATACTTGAGCGCTCCCGATGATCGAGACTCGACATTTAACTCGACAAGACTGACTATTTTACGTTATAAAAATCGGAAAAATGTGCTGCCGAAATTTTTAAGGGTTAAGGGCTAGGTTCACGGAGCACCAAACGCGACTATTTTGCACTACTTCGTAAAAATAACAAGAACTTGCTACCCACATTTATAGCAATATTTTTTAAAATAATGTACACCCAAAGAAATAAATTTGCTAAATCCATTCTTAGGATCTGAATAATATTAAATTAACAATATTAGAACCCGTCGTTTTGACGGGTCCCGTAAATCTAGTGTCAGAGAAATTGCTAAATTGAATTCGGCAAGGTATCTTTAGAATTTTTAAAATTGTGAATTAATAGTATTACCGTGAACCTATTTCCAGCGAGCCTAGCGTTAAGTGTCACTGTCCTGATAAAAATGAATTTTTTCGGTGACCCGGTGCAATTGTGAAATGCGTTGCTGCTTTGTTGTAGACAGACGGGTGGGGGGAGGGAGTTAATGTTCGGCGAGGCAAGAAAATTTTATTGGGAAACTTACCGAGCGTTTCAAAGTATGAAGATTTATCGTTTTCGCGGAACTTTCCTTGTATTTCCACACCCTTGTCGCAACATTAGCTTCGACGCTTCTCTTTGCTTCCCGCTTCGAACTGCACACGCTCGCCCCTCAACTTTCCCTCCGTTGACGTTATGGAACTATTATTCCCATTTAATTAGGGAAATTTATTTTCCAGCTGTTTAATGAAACAAGTTTTTCGCCGCTCAACTTTCCGGCCTGTTCTGCAAACAAATCTGTCCCGCGTTCGAAGCTGATATTAATCGTTCGATGTTCTTCATTGCTAACAATAAATAGAAAAGTGTCTACAAAGTACACTAAAACAAACAATTTTTTTTTTCAAATTCCAGCAAACGGCTCGAATTTCTTTGGAGACGATAGAGGGATTAAATCACTCAGTAATGCGTAAATAATTTTTGAAAAATTGCTATAGATCTACAATAGCAATTAAAAAAAAAATTCTTTATGGAATACTTAGTGGATTAATGCTTCTAAAATCTCGAAAAAATTCAAGCCGATTGGTCCAATTTTTAAAAAGTTATATCTCTTTAAAAGCTATAGGAATATTTTGTTCACCGACGGTACGGGCGTTAACAAAATATTTCTCGCCGTTGTACAAGTTGATACATCCAACGCACTGTTGTATAGTGCAATCAGTATGGATGGAGAATCTCTTTATCCCGGGCGCTTTGCTATAGGTTCCGGGCAGGCGATTCATTGCTCGGGTGATTAGTTAGTATTACGTTAACACCGCACCTTAATCTCTGAAGTCTCTGAAGCGATGGAACACTCTCAGCTTCCGATACTCCTTATTAGTACAATTTGATCGTAGACGATTCATTGCTCCAGCGATTAGTCAGTATCAGGTTAGCATCGCACCTTCGTCTTTCGAACGGTCTCTCGAGCGACACGTTACTCTCCAGCTCCGATGTGCATTATTAATAATATTCATCCTTCAGCCGGGCTCTCGAGTAACGTGTAACACAGCAGTTGCACCGAAAACTTCCACTAAATCTTTCCCCAAAATTTTATTATTTTAAATTTGCGATTGCTGAGACTGTAATGGTGCATCCACGAGAAATTATTCAAAATTCTACTATTATTTTAAATTTACGATTGCTGAGACTGTAATGATGCATCCACGAGGAATTATTCCAAATTCTACTATTATTTTAAATTTGTATTGCTGAGATTGTAATGATACATCCACGAGGAATTATTCCAAATTCTACTATTATTTTAAATTTACAATTGCTGAGACTGTAATGATACATCCACGAGGAATTATTCAAAATTCTACTATTATTTTAAATTTGCGATTGCTGAGATTGTAATGATGCATCCACGAGGAATTATTCAACTCTATTTCTTTGGATATATATTATTTAAAAAGAAAAGGTACAGCAATGTCACCCTTAGTGCCGCGTGAACCCCGTTAACTTTCTCACGATCTTTCAACGGTCTTATTTCACAGTTCGAGAATAATCGAAGAAGAGATCCGCCGTTGATCGGTCCCATAACCGCGGAAAAATGGTTTCTGAAATAAATTTCGAATTGGCGGGTCGCAGCCCGTAAACAGCTGGGCCGAGTAAAGGCTCGGGAATAAAAATTTTCCGACGGCTTTCCGCGGAACGGAATAACAAGCGAAACGATGCGAGGAAGCCGTGCCGTAAGATTCTATAACACGATGAATTTGTCGCCGCGCGTTTCTGTCGCGAGACCGGAGAATAACATGTGCCGTTCCGCGTTGCTAAATGTATCGCTTTCCATGCTTTTCACCTAGTCAAACTATTTTTCCGAGGGAACGAGACACGTTTTATTCGGGCGCGCCACGTGGCCTGAGAAACGACACCCATAAAGCGTCATTACTGTTCTCGAAAATTCCTCCGTTCCAAGGAGAACAACCGTGTCTCCTTGGATTGGCTTCCCACCATAAATAGAGGCGCATCCCAAGGACAAAAACACCGAAGAAACACGGCTTTGGCCTACATTCCTGGGCCCACGGAAACCACACCCGAGGAAACGGCATATTTACTGAATTGTCCTGTTTCGCAGGGGAACCCTCCCCCCACCCCCACCCCCGTAGTATAATATCATACGCTCGATATTTCCGAACGGTGTCGACTCCCGAACAAATATTTCAGAAACACGGACCACCCCAAAACTTGTTTTCGCTGAACCCCTTCTTCTGCTCAACCCCATGGCGTAAGCAAATTTTTCTCAATTTATTATTCCGGTGAGAGCTCAATGATGCAGTTTCTCAACGTTTTCCTGCAAACGATAAATAACACGAATGATGAAAAATTACCACTGATTTTTTGCAACCAACGTACGGAATTTTTCTTCGGTGTTTGCACTATTTTTGTTTTAAGGGTGCTATACATCGCTTTTATATTATATGGAAGCGTTCGTGAAGAATTGTTCGTGTACGGCACAATGGCGCCCAAGGTCGTACAAAGGTCGAAAACGGAAAAAGCATTTGGAATGTCTCGCGAAGACTCGAATCGTGGGACAATATTTTTAGCTTGTTTATTTCACTCGAATTTTGCAACTACCGTTTGACGTTCTATCCTATCGGCACGTCGTCTAAGAAATGTGCACTCCGATAAAAATATCTGAAGCAGTTATCACGATGAACGCGTTGGCCGCGCTTCTTTCTCGCTTCGGCCCTTGGGACTTCAACAATGTGCAGCACCGTAGAACCCTAAATTTTAACCGGCGGTATCTCGAGAACCGTGTTTAAGATTGGAAAATGGTGAAAGACTTATCGATTTCTCTTGTCAGGGCCGAGTATTGACCCACTTCACCCCTTGAAAAACCGTATCGCGTATAGTTCTTTAGTCGCACACGAGTCCTCCGCTTGAGCCGAGATCTCGAAATATTTTCCGTGGACAAAAAAAAAGAAAACAAAGAATAATTAAAAAATTCTTGATGTACTCTTTCCTCGCGAGGAAATTAAAATAGCCGTATGAAACTTTTTGTTAATTCTTCGGTATTTATAAATTTCGTACAAAACGACCAACTTTCCTACCGCATTATTTACAATTTTGTGCAAACACAGAGAACCGAGTTCCTTGCCGGCGCGCTACGTTATTTACAAATTTCTACAAACATGAGGAGCCGAGTTTCTTGCTTGTCCGTTACATTATTTACAATTTTCCGCAAACACGGAGGAACCTCCGCTCGCGGGCATTTTTCCTGAAAGCTCTTTGTTTGGTCAATTTGCCACGCAAGTATCAAGATCTATTGTTCAAACGTGCTGGACGAGAGGGGGGGGGGTGGACGTTCATAAACTTCAATTAGGTAACACTAATCTACCCTTCGTTCGTTGCTCCATTTTAATGAGAACGACCACACGTAGAAACAGTTTCACCGGTGGCCCTGAAGAATTCAATTTGTCGGGGCTGAAGTTCCCAGCTGGCTCCTCCGCCCGTGGTTCCCCCTTTCTTTTTTCGCTATTTTCATTGAACTCGTTTTTAATATTGCCCTCCTCCGGCTCCGTTTATACATATGTATGAAGAGATTTTAATGTTCTTCCGGCGTGTGGGGCGTCCACGTGGCAAGCCGACATTATTGCACCCGACGCGGTTCGGTCTGCTGCACGTGACGCGGCTCTTCCGAAGATCCTATAAGAATTTTTACACGAAAACACGTATATAGATCTCTCGCCCCCCCGGTGCGTACCGCTTTATTATACACCCTGTAACACAGACTTCGAGAAAAAAAATCCTCGAGCTTCCGCTCGTAAACCTATCAGCCGGCGAGCAATAAAATCGATCTTAGCCCCGAGTCACTATCGAACTGATTCACCGTTAATATCTCGCAAATTAGCAATATTATATTCTCCGGCAGGTTTCAATTTTTATTTCGACCCTAAAGTTGTATACTATTTTCCCAGACTGCAATCTGTCGCGCTTTCTAAAAATTCTTCAAGTCTAGACATTCCACACGTTCCAAAAATATTTCATATTTGGAGTTTCGAACCGAATAAAAATATTACTTTAATTTTTTAATCGGAGGTTAACCCTTTGCACCACTAGAAATTGTTGTGGCATTATTTCAAAGAAATTAGAAAGAATATTACAAAACGTATGTTACATTACAAAATTTGTATTTAATAGATTACTAAATATTTAAATATTATATGTAGAGGTTTGATCAGTTCCGTATGAGTAAAATGAAAATATTGTAAGAGGGAAGAAAAATTTAGTTTTAGATCGAAAATAGTGCCGAGTGCAAAGGGTTAAAGGGATAGGAATCACCTATTGAATTTTTGTACTTAATATTAGATTACTAAGTGATATATTATATAAAATTATTCATTGACGTTTTTAGATTTCGTTTGTCTTAGTTTTATCAACTACTTGTCTCTTACTTTCATCAACTATTTGTCTTACTTTTATCGCTTCCCGTTCATTGTGGGAATTAAGAACGGTGGAACTTGTTGCGTGTTAAACAACGCGATTCTTTTCTCCGTCGTTAGAGTGGAGCATCCTAAAACGACGGTGTTCCCTTTGTTGCAAAATATCCATCTTACGCTTCTCTCTTCAAGGTCCTTATTTCTCTGGCTCGCGTTTATTCAAGAAGCCTGTTATCTTTGCAGCGTACTTGTTTTCGGGGGATCTTTAGAATCTTTGTAATACGTACCGAAGCATTTCTGCGCAGTTCTCCTTTGGATTTTATGCTGCTATCGTCGCAAACGTTGTGGTAAGGGTTTTCAAAATTCTTTGACGTATCGCAGTTATGCCGTTTCGTCGTTCACAAGAGTCTACATACGTTTAATACATTTTGTATATTAAACAGAGAATAATCTCCTTTATTCAGAAATACGCTTTCAATCGTAATACGCTGCGTCCTATTTTCGGTGTATTAAAGAATAATTATGTTGCACGTTTACGATATTCGTCAAATGAAATATTCTGTACCGAATCTAAACTAGTAACTAAAAACGACTGAATTAACGGCAAATTAACGGCGAATTAACGGCGAATTAACTACTTTTTCGGCGTTATTTCTACGAAGAAATTATATTTAACCCTTAGCACTCGAATGCTGTATACATTATTCAAAATATGTTTTACATTACTAAACTTGTTTGTATTTAATAAATTACTAAACATTTCAGTATTGTACGAGTAAATTGCACCATTTTTGTATATATATAACACGAAAGAAAATATATATAGAAGGGAAATACTCGGAAGAAATTTTTCGTTTTAAAATAGCTTCGAGTGCAAACGGTTAAGATTATTATTAAAAATATTGCTATACCGGAGGAACAAAATAGACAGAGTTTGTTCTAATAAAATAGGTGCCTTCGCACGTTATTTCTAAGCAGAAAATGGTACACAGTATAAAGAAATCCGTGTCCGAAATTGTCATTTTCATTCCTAACAAAATAGGGTGATTTCTGTGTGTATATGTCGCCAAGGGCCGGACGATAAGCGTCGCGGAATTATCCCCACTAGGAATTAGTATCCCGTAGCGGTTCTGACAGCGAACGTTCGTCCATGTTCCGGTACAATGAAATTCTTTCAATTTCACCGGTGTTCCAGCCTACTAACCCGTGGACCGCTATCTACGTGTACATATATATGTGTATATGTATATGTATATATATATATAGAGGCAGCCGGCGCGGCACCGCGTGTCGAAAAATAATTAATCACGGGTAGAAAGTTCCGTGAAGTTGCTCGCCGGAGCAAATCGGCCGGGGACCAAGGAAACTTGGCCGCAGAAAAGGTGCGCCGAAAGCATTGGCGTGCAGATGGTTAAGCGGTGTCACGGCTCGCTCGTGATTTATGTAGCGGTGTAAGTCGTCGAGCATTATGTAATTAGCAGTAAATCTGGTAATGCGGCCCGCACGCCGCTTCGCTGCCGCCGCAAACTCTAATTTCTATGCCGCGCGAACCAATCGCGTTAGTGCCGTGCGCGGCTTGTGCTTATGTTCGACCACGCGCGCCCCGCCAGACGTTTTAACACGGTTTAATCCGTTACAAGGAATAACATTCCTCCTCCGCTGACCCACCGCAACGTCTTCGCGCGGCAAATCGGCCGGAATCGTCTCAGATTTCCCGTGCCGCCATTATACGCGAGATCATGCCGAAATCTACACTTTTCGAAGTATCAAATCTACCGAGAACATATTCTACCTTACATTATTCGTATTTCGTATGCGCGAGGTCCTTTTTCATTTTCGAACGCGCACCACTGTCGAAAGAATGAGGTTCGGACAAATTTGTGGAAAGCTGGCGCACATTTTTCGGTAACATTTCCAAAAAATTTTGTGCGGTTTGAGAGATCTTGTAGCAGTGTGTGAATCTTGTAAAAATCTAATCGAAATAAGGAAAATGAAAATAGAAGCACTTTTCCGTGCTGGCATTACAGGAGATCATGCTGAAACATACACTTTCCGAAGTATCAAATCTACCGAGAACATATTCTCTCTTGCATTATTCATATTTCGTGGAGGTATGCGCGCGGTCCATTTTCATTTTCAAACGCGAACCACTGTCGAAAGAAGTACGGCGCTGTTCGGCCAAATTTGGGGCAAGCTGGAGCAAACTTTTCGTTAATATTTCCAAAAACTTTTGCAGAGTTTGGGAGACCTATAGTACTGTATGAATCTTGTAAAAATCGAATCGAAATAAAGAAGAAGAAAATAGAAGCACTTTTAGCGAAAACTGTGGGTCCATTTTCAGACGTGCACCACTGTCGAAAGAAGGTGCGCGCTGTTGGGCCAAATTTGGGGCAAGCTGGAGCAAGCTTTTAATTAATATTTCCAAAAACTTTTGTGGAGTTTGAGAGACCTTATAGCACTGTATGAATCTTGTAAAAATCGAGTCGAAATAAAGAAGAAGAAAATAGAAGCAGTTTTAGCGAAAACTGTGGATCCATTTTCAAACCTTTACCACTGTCGAAAGAAGGTGCTCGTTGTTGGGTCAAATTAGGGGCACGCTGGCGCAAACTTTTGGTTAATATTTCCAAAAACTTTTGCACAGTTTGGGAGGCCTTATAGTACTGTATGAATCTTGTAAAAATCGAATCGAAATAAAGAAGAAGAAAATAGAAGCACTTTCAGCAAAAATTGTGGGTAGTATTATAAACTACATTTCACTACTAATTTTTCCTGTTCTAAAAATTTGTTTTTTGGACAAACATCGAACCAATATTTTCCATTATACGATTAGAACATTGTAAGTTTACGGAACTTATTTCAAATTGAATGAACGAACATTTCGTGTGGTAGAAAAATGTGGCGTTATCGATAGGCAACGTCGAACAAAGTCGATTACAGTAAGCAACGCGTAACACGAGACAATCAGACTTTTATGCCGCCGATAAAGGGTTCCCGTGGTTTACGAGTGATTCTTTTACACCTCTCGCGTGGTGTTCGGAATGGCATCGCGGCGCGGCGCGGCTCGAATTGCCGTTGTTACGTCTCAATAAAAGTGTCTATAGTCACGGGGGTGCCGGGCGGCGCGGCCGGAGATTATTTATAAGATTTCGCGGGAAGGCCGGCGGTTTTACGGGGCCTTGCGGGAACGTCACGTCGAATTCGCGGAATTTTTTAACGGCCGTTGTCCCGCGCCGCCGCTGGTCTATCGCCGCAAAGAGAATACCGAATGCGTTCTACGGGCAATTTATCGTTATCCGGCTTCTTCCCTAACCCCATTCCTCCGTTTTCTCTTGAATCACCTGCTCTCCTGCCGGAGCTCATTTCTCGCGCACGGACGATTTATTGGATTCTCATTCGTCGAACGTGGCTCCGCGAGAACGCTGTCTAATTCGAATCGCTTCCGACGCACGAATGGCCGCCACGATTAATCGCTTTCTTGAACAGGTGGATGTGGTCGTCGGGGCTACCGAATGCACCCTCCTCTTCTTTACACAAAATCCCCGAGGGTCAAAGGTACCCTCTCGAAAAATCTATAAG
>CM052133.1:2399115-2442615 GCA_028454255.1 Halictus ligatus | reverse complement strand
TGGCCGGATCTGACCGGACGGTGGCTGGATCTGACCGGATCTGGCCGGACGGCGGCCGGATTTGGCCGGATCTGGCCGGATCTGACCGGACGGTGGCTGGATCTGACCGGATCTGGCCGGACGGCGGCCGGATTTGGCCGGATCTGGCCGGATCTGACCGGACGGTGACCGTACCTGACCGGACGGTGACCGGACCTGACCCTCAGGCACCGTCAGGTCACCGTCAGGCACCGTCAGGCACCGTCAGGCACCGTCAGGTCACCGTCAGGTCACCGTCCTCCCTTTCTACCCCTAGAAATCCCCTTCAACGCCAGCATCCCCCTCCCCTTTCCGCTCGGTTGTCCTCGCTTTTGTTTTCCCTTTTCGCGTCCCGTTCTTCTTTGCATTAATCCCGACAGCGGATTTAATGGACGTGTTGGGACAATTCGATCGCGGTGTTACCTGAAATGAGTTTCGCGTGGCTCTATAAAAATGTGATTCGATTCTTGTAACGATCGATTTCCCGCCGCTCCACCGCGGGACAGTGTTCTTTACGGATCGAGGAGCGAGCCTTGCTCGCCTGTGAAATTCTACCGGGAATTCATCGCCGTCCGAACGATTTTTTTAATCGCCAGCACGATCGCGCACCGAGAAAAACGCGTGATCGCTCGCGAATTCGCCGGTGGATCGTTCGGGCACGCGTCGAAACCGCCGGCAAAGGAAACGCTCAGAAACTAATCAAACCGAATCTTCTTTTCTCGCGTTGGCTGTTTTTTCACTTTTCTTCTCACCGCGGCGAGAATTTCAATAGTTTCGTTCTCTCGTCTGTGCTTGCTCGATCACGGGTCACGCGAGACCCGGTAATGCTAGGATTTTAATTGAGCCAATTAGAAAGTTTCGGTGAATTCTATAGAAATGTTCAAATTGAAATATTTGTATTATATAAATAGAATATAATGTATAATAATTTTATAACGTGTAAATATATTTTACGTATGGAATACGGAACAATGGAAGCTCGAAAAGGACCGAAAAAGCGCCGCTTTAATAGCAGAAGAAATTAATTTTCACTCTTTTTATTTTCGCTGCAGAAACTAATTGTACAATGACCGATACAGTCGATTGTTCATAATGTTTACCGTATGGAAGGCGAAGGGCCATTCAAGCGAATTATTTCGGTCTTCCGCTGAAAAATATTTAACCTTCCTCGTACACACACACACACACACACAGACATTTCGAATTTCGTGGCCATTATCCGTCAAACTATAACCGTTATTCTACACGGAGCTCTTTGTTCGAAAAATGATTTTAACGCTTTTCAACACGCAATATTCCCCGGTATTATTCTCCGCTGTCGAGACACAGAAAATTCCAGCCAGGGCCGGCACACACACACACACACATACACACACACACAGGAGCGCCATTGAATTAATACTATTCAATTAATCGGATATTTGTGAGCAAAAGAAGCCCGGTAAAAAAGAAAGAAAGAACGGTTTCATCGGCGATTCGCAAGTTTTGTTGCGTTCCGTATAAACAATGATATGTATACGCAATGCGTCGCTCGTAATACCGGTTTCCGCTCGAGCTACAGTGCAATATTAACTTCCATTGTGGCAATTAATCTGTGGACTTCATGCATTCGCCGCAACCAACTGCGGATAAAACGCGGCGAAACGAGAACCGCGATAAACTCCGACTTCGTTCCGTTCTTGGCTTAATCGAATGTTTACGGGAATGTTGCTCGACTGACGGAAAAATCGCGTAATCGAAACCCACTCGATCCGAGCAAAATGTCTACCGCGCTTTACCATCATTTCAGTAATTGAATCTTACGCGAGAACTGACTTTTCGGAAAATAGGAAAACAGTGGAGCTGAATTTTTATCGCATTTTGTCCATTGCGGCGACTAACCTGTGGATTTTGCGGGAACCTGTTGCGAGTAAAACACAGTAAAACAAGAACCGATCTTAACACATTCGCGACCGCTGACGTGAGTTCACGTCATTTAAACAATACACACAGTCGCAGCACTGATATGTCAAAACAAATTTTACGCAACCAGCTTCAGAATTTCATTATTTGTACTCAGTATTAGAAACGGAAAAATGTGCTGGTCGCGAATGTGTTAAACCTTAACCCCTGAATAGTGACTGTAAAGCACCACTAACAATTGCTGTATCATTACTCAAAATATGTTTTGCACTATTAAATTCGTTTGTATTTAATAAATCACTAAACATTTCAGTATTGTAAGAGTAAAAATATTCGTAAAAATATTAGGGAAATATTCTAGGTCGGAAGAAATGTTTCTTTTTGGGGGTAAAACAGCGTCGGGTGCGAACGGTTAATAAAAATCATTCGTCGTTGTTCGTTCGAGCCAAGCGGAGATTTTCTACTGTAGATTTTCAGTTTTGCGCCGGGCGCTGGGCGAGAAATAAAGAACGCATTTTCGCGTGGCGGAGATCGTTTCGGCGCGTCGGCGGGGCGTATTACCGCGTTTCAATTTTCAATTTTAAATGAGGTGCTCGATCACTCTCGCGGGGAACAGCGATTGTTTGCAATGCCGCGAGAAATATTAAATCAGCGGCAACCTAAAATGCGGGTCGCCGGCACGCGGACGGTATCGCGGAAAAATTAGCGTACGTGTTCGTGTTCCGCTAGAGCTGGCCGGGGCGAGCTCGAAAATTTATCGCGGCCGAGATATGAAATACGTAAACCGTCTTACGTAAACCGCGTTCCTCGGGAACCGTTCGACCGCGGCCTGCGGACCTCCGGCGGTGCTTTAACGGCGACACAAATATTAATTAGTCCCCGTTTCGTTTTTTCACAGTCGACTTTGCGTGCCGCCGTTCGAAAATGTGTTACCCGTCGCGACAAAACGGTCTCCCGTTTTCTCACTCTCGGGGAAACCGTCGCGCGGAAGCTGCCTAATCGAGGCGCACGATCCGACGAAACGAACGCGGAAAAATCCGAGAGCGATCCGGCCGGAATTAGAAAATTACTGTTTCTCCGTCGGAATCAATAAAACTTCCAGGGGCAATTACCGCTCGCAGGAAGTTCACCGGCTATGAACGGATCTCCGGCCGATTATGGCATGCACGGTATTACGAAATACAAGAAAGGTGTTATCAGGAGATGGTAACATTCCTTTTTCTGGGAGACAAACATTTTCTCTCGCGGTACAATTGTCAATCCGAGAATTGGCAAGCGGTTGTCGTCGTTAATCGTTACTTAGTCTTCCAGAAAGACTGGAAATTTTCTCGCGAGACGCTACAAGGTCACGGGGGACACTCGCTCGCTCCGCCCATCCCCACCGCTGCCGCCCTACAGGCCAATGCTCAGGCTCGACGTCACGCGCTGTACAGTGCGCGCCACAGCTGTAGCCAATAGAGCGGCTGGAGGCGTGTCCCTTCCACTCCGACCAATCATTCCCGCGTTCCTCTCGCGAGAACTCTCTCGCGGCCCGCACAGTAGTTGTACATTTGCCTTGTGCGCGGTGCGGCGACATCTACATTGTTCCTAATTCGCTTTGGCGCGTCAATTAAACCATACTGTTGTCGCTTAATTGAAGATTTGCACTGCCTCCGAAAATCCCGATCGGTGTTCCGCGACGATGTTTCTCTGTTTGACGGGATGATTGGAGGCACAGGGCGGAAACACCAACACACCGGGAAGCGCGAGCGCGGGCGCGTTCTCGCGAGGCTCGCCTTTTCCTTACTAATGATATAGGACTTAATTGGCGCAGCGCTCAACACCGTCGAGTCAACGGAGGTACCCGGTGCCGTCATTAATATGATGTATTACCGTGGCTGCCCCGGCACAGACTCCTCCACTTGACTTGGTCTCCACTTGATTCCACTTGCGGCGGCGCGGCGCGGCGCGGAGCGGAGCGGAACGGGCGCCGCGGTGCATCAGTATTCAACTCCGTTCTTTCCGCGCGAACCCGCTGGTGGGTTTCCCTCGAAACTTGTTCCCCGGGTTTGTCCCGCGGTCGCACAAATGGCACAATCCCATCGGATAGAGATCGCCTTTCCGGTGGCAGCACTTTGACGCGCGTTCATCGAGCCTCGTGTCGCCACCGCGGCTTCATTTCTCGCTCGATGTCGCCCCCATTGGGCGAAACCAGACGAATCGCGCGGGTTCAATGCGACCGCGAGTGTCCCCGCACCTATTCACCGGGAATATTTTCCCCCCGGCTAGAATCGAGCGTCTACTCGCGGATTACAGAGAAATTATGTCGCCGTTCAATTATGTCTGCCGCGAGACCGGTGCTCGCCGATTAGCTGCCAAAACTCTTTATAGCATTTCTGCTGGTAATAATAATATATCTTTTGTACGAGGTACACGGTGATTTCTCCATACGTGTCGCCAGGGACTCGACGATAAGCGTCGCGGAGTCATCCCCACTACCGCGAGGCATACCCCTCAAGGGGAAGAGAAGCTCGGGCGCCGAGGAGTGTAAACATAACGCGAGTATGCCTCCTAGACGATACGAGTCGCTGGCAAGACCCTCGTTGCTGACATATATCGAGAATTCACTGTACTGGAGTTAAACTCAATATTTTTTTATTAATTGAGAGAATTTTTCTAATATGTGACGGCCACACTGGTGTAATTATTTTAGTGACATAGTATGTTGTCGAATATATAAGATTCACTATAGAAATAGTTGAGTTGAATGGGGAGACTCTTCCGGTATTGATTTTATTCACGTTGTACGTGTTTCCTGTAATTGATTTTAGCAGATATGTATTTCACTCGATTCGCGCTCGCATAGTGAACAGTCACCATTTCTCCATAAATTCTCTCTTTATCGATTCCACGAAGGCCGTTGAGGTGTGCACGGTAGCCAGATTTGCGGTCTACCAGCGCGACCACATTTCCATCATGATTTTTACCCGGACGATTGCAACACTTCGGGATGTTTAACTATCCTTTAAAGTTGACCAATACGCAATTATTATCCGGCTACCGGTGTTCCGTATTTCGGCCGAATTTTCACGCGCGTCGTGTCTGCTCGCCAATATTTTCTATTGATTGATTGCCTCTCGGCCTCCATGACGTTTCAGCGATGCTTTTTCGAAGAGCTGAAGTGAAGCGAGAGTCAGAAGTGAATTTACCGAATAATAATGATCGAGAAGCACGCGTAAGTCTGACAAATTAACTTCTTACGATCCAACGGTTAGAGAACTCCACTCCCTTTCCGGTGTAAGTACTATTTTTATTTTTAACGCGTTAAGTGTTTTATTATCTCAGATTATAATCTTGCAGTTTAGTTGCGAATGAATAATAATTTTCAGATTAACATAGAGGACTGTGTTTGAACGTAGAAGTTCCGCCGAATAATTCGATTGTCAAATTAAAGTATCGTCGAAGAAACACGAGAAAATTGCAAGAGGAATATCTTTTTTCCGCCATTTTCGAGCGGCGCATTCGAGACCATTAATGACACCGATACATCAAACCGTTATGTCCGGGCACCGTTATGAGATCAGGCAATGAAATCTACCTTTTTTACGGCGTGGCCCCGGTTTTATGACCCCGCGAAGTATTTTATTACGAAGTTGATTAATAAATAAAAAAAAAAAAAGGAAGAAAGTTAACTACCACCCCCGATATTCGACCGCAGCGTGACTTCGGTTATTCGCGACGTAATCGCAACGGGAAATGGTCCACGGAAATTTCATTTAGACGGGTCACGGGGTTTTGTATTACATCCTTAACAATCGCGATGTAACTGGTAATCCAACTAATACGTCACGTGAACGTTCATGGCGAAAGTTTGAAGCGAGAATATGGTTTTCTCCGCGAGACGTCAAACGAGCAACATCCTGTCGCTGCTTAATTGCGTTTTCTAATTGTGTACCACTAGAATTAGAAGCACGAACGTGAACTGTTATTAGGCGCGTGCTATTAAAAGATCTATCCACGGTAATGGCTGCACTTGAAACGGACTACTCTTGTTAATTCTATTTTTTAGTCTTTGTTCTATAAATATTGCTGCTTCCCGGGTATGCTACCGTCAGTATTTTCTTTATTGCAGGGAGAATTATGCGATCTCTAAAATATTAAATACTGCTTCCTTTGAAACACGATTTGTCACGTTAAAAATTTCTATATTTTTATGCAGGTTCTGTGAAATATTAAATACTGTATCCTTTGCTACAGAATTTATTAAATCTCGATCGCGTGTTTCTATCGCTTTGCCCGTTTTATATTTTTGGTACAATTCTAACTGAAATTCCTGCTAACGTTCCAGGTTATTTATACGCGAGCTTGCTAGCAACATCGGGTAACATTTGACTGGTGCAACGATAGCGAGCGCACAATCCAACTGCAGTTATTATCATTCAGAGTAGTTCCGAAGTGACAAGGCGCGTTAGAGATAATCGCATTAAAAGTAGACTAATTTTATTCAGCTGTTCCAAACACATCTTCAATGTGCAGGAGTTCAAGATGTCCTCTTTAACGCGCGAATGTATTCCCCGCGATTTCTGTGCATGGTTCCTATGAGACCCCGGCATGCTCTGCTTGAAACTAAAATGTGTTCTCTCCAAGGTTCGGATATGTTCTGTCTGAAGCCGGGATGTGTTTCAATTCCCATCTGTGCTTTTAGTAGACAAATGAATGGAATTTATTGTCGGTCCAAAAACTGGAAGCTGAACCATACCGGCAAATAAACGAAAGAAAGAATCAACTCCATGCGAACTCCACATTTTCGGGATGAGCCAGGCCTGTCAATTCTTTCCCCCATTTCTTTTCGCAACAGCTTGCCGAATTTATTTATTACTTTGAAGCCTGGAAAATACGATACTCCAGAATTTGGTAATAGTTTAAAAAAGACAAAGTGATTTTGTACTTTGAAACATAGAGAATACAATAGTCTAGAATTTGGTAGTGGTTTGAAAAAGACAAAGTGATCTAATTTTTCACCAGCTTCCAAGATTTATTCACTATTACTTTGAAGCTCAGAGAATCCAATACTCCAGAATTTGGTAGTGATTTAAGAATACAAAGTAATCTAATTTTGATCAACTTCCAAGATTTATTCACTATTATTTTGAAGCTCAGAGAATCCAATTCTGCAGAATTTGGTAGTGGTTTAAGAAAACAAAGTGATTTAATTTTGCGCCAGCTTCCAAGATTCATTCACCATTATTTTGGAGCCAGGAGAATAAAATAGTCTAGAATTCGGCAACGGTTTGAAGAAGACAAAGTGACCTAATTTTCTCGGGCATTTTCGCCGTATCATTTTGCACCGGCCAGCTAGATTTATTCGATAAAAATATGTCCGCCGGGTGCATAGGGAAGAGAGTGGAATTTCTGCGAGATGTCCGTAAAAATGTTATTACTTTATCCGCGATATCAGTCTGGGACGCTAGCCTGTTCGAGAATGATCAACCTCGGAAGGGAGAGCGACCTTCATTCTCAGGTTCGGGAGCCCTCGCAACATTCGCAAGCACACCCTTGTCAAGATGAAGTCCGATGAATTTATACGAGTGCCCGTCGATTCTCTTCGAAGACTCTTATTCCCCTTTCGACTTATCTCGTTCCCTCCTCTCGTTTCGATCGCGCATCCCCGTGACTTGAAAGATCGATCCGTCTTTCGGAATTCCTTCTTTGTTCCGACACCAATACTTGTTTGTCCACTTGTCGGCAGAAATGGATATACCGTGTCGATACCTTCTTAGGGTCGTCGACGGTCCTTGCCATTTGCCGCGGTGGTTGAACTGATTGCGAATGTCATAGGAATCTGTCACGCGGAAATTCTACAGCCTCCTGGTCTTGATTAATTATCCCCGTAATCCCAGTGCCGCTTGCAGCCTCCATCGTTTTCCAATTCGATTCAAGCGCCTGCTCTAACGCGGAATCTTATGCGAAATAATAATCCTCCGAGTCAGTCCCAGGGAACAGAAGCTACACGAAATTGTAATTCTTTTGAAACAATTTTAACTACTCTGGAAATTAGAAAATTTCGCTTGCCTGATTTGTCACGTGATACTGCGAAATTCGCTAAAAGAATCAACCTTTCCACAATTCCTTATAAATTAGTTAATTTAAGAAAAATTGTATTGGAGGTTCACCGCCTTGGAAACAGTATATGTTCTTCAATTTAAGAAAAGATTTTGAGATATTAATGACGCGTTTCCAGTTCGGTGCAACTTTTGTAGTTCTTAGAATTTCGAAATTTCCTTTCAACCTTGTATTCCGTAAAGAGAGAAATGTCCATTTTATCAAAGATCTAGAGACAGGAACCCGCCCTTGACGAGCGGGGTCATCATCATTCCCAAGGAACAGAAGCTACACAAAATTGTACTTCTTTTTCAAATAATTTTAACTACTCCGGAAATTATAAAATTTCGCTTGCATGTTTTATCATGTGATCCTACAAAATTCGCCAAAGAATCAACCTCCCCACAATTATTTAAAAATCAGTTAACTTAAGAAAAATCGTACTGGATGCTCACCGCCCTGGAAAGAGTATATGTTCTTCGATTTAAGAAAAGATTTTGAGATGTTAATGACGCGTTCTTAAAATGTCGAAATATTTCCTTTGAACCTTGTATTCCGTAAAGAGAGAAATGTCCATTTTATCAAAGATCCAGAGACAGGAACCTGCCCTTGACGAGCGGGGTCATCGTCAGTTCCAAGGAACAGAAGCTACACGAAATTGTACTTCTTTTTCAAATAATTTTAACTACTCCGGAAATTATAAAATTTCGCTTGCATGTTGTATCATGTGATCCTACAAAATTCGCCAAAGAATCAACCTCTCCACAATTCCTTATAAATTAGTTAACTTAAGAAAAATCGTATTGGAGGTTCACCGCCTTGGAAATAGTATATGTTCTTCGATTTAAGAAAAGATTTTGAGATGTTAATGACGCGTTCTTAAAATGTCGAAATTTCCTTTGAACCTTGTATTCCGTGAAGAGAGAAATGTCCATTTTATCAAAGATCTAGAGACAGGAACCCGCGTCCTTGACGAGCGGGGCCATCGTCAGTCCCAAGGAACAGAAGCTACACGAAATTGTACTTCTTTTTCAAATAATTTTAACTAGTCCAGAAATTATAAAATTTCGCTTGCATGTTTTATCATGTGATCCTACAAAATTCGCCAAAGAATCAACCTCTCCACAATTCCTTAAAAATCAGTTAACTTAAGAAAAATCGTACTGGATGCTCACCGCCCTGGAAAGAGTATATGTTCTTCAATTTAAGAAAAGATTTTGAGACGTTAATGACGCGTTCTTAAAATGTCGAAATTTCCTTTGATCCTTGTATTCCGTAAAGAGAGAAATGTCCATTTTATCAAAGATCTACAGACAGGAACCCGCGTCCTTGACGAGCGGATCATCATCATTCCCAAGGAACAGAAGCTACACGAAATTGTACTTCTTTTTGAAACAATTTTAACTACTCCGGAAATTATAAAATTTCGCTTGCATGTTTTATCATGTGATCCTACAAAATTCGCCAAACAATCAACCTCTCCACAATTCCTTAAAAATCAGTTAACTTAAGAAAAATCGTATTGGAGGTTCACCGCCTTGGAAAGAGTATATATTCTTCAATTTAAGAAAAGATTTTGAGATGTTAATGTCGCGTTCTTAAAACTTCGAAATATATATATTTCCTTTCAACCTTGTATTCCGTGAAGAGAGAAATGTCCATTTTATCAAAGATCCAGAGACAGGAACCCGCGTCCTTGAAGAGCGGGCCATCGTCAGTCCCAAGGAACAGAAGCTACACAAAATTGTAATTCTTTTGAAACAATTTTAACTACTCTGGAAATTAGAAAATTTCGCTTGTATGTTTTATCATGTGATCCTACAAAATTCGCCAAACAATCAACCTCTCCACAATTCCTTAAAAATCAGTTAACTTAAGAAAACTCGTACTGGATGCTCACCGCCCTGAAAAGAGTATATGTTCTTCGATTTCAGAAAAGATTTCGAGATGTTAATGACGCGTTCTTAAAATTTCGAAATTTCCTTTGAACCTTGTATTCTGTAAAGAGAGAAATGTCCATTTTATCAAAGATCCAGAGACCGGCCATTGAGCGAACGGTGAGCGAAATTTCCGTCGAGATTTTTCGCCGAGGGCGATCAGCTTGTCGGCGCGCGCATAAATTTGAGTTACGGTCTCGAATTCTGTAAAGGCGCGAGAAAAAGGTTATTAAACAAAGAGCCGCGGAAAGTTCTCGGCCCCGGTTTAAATGAAACCGGGGAGCGCGAGCGGGCTTCCAAGCCTTTCCGATAGAGAGTTACGCGTGCCCTAAAGCCACGTCGTGCACGCTCCGTCGGGTATCAGATCGAAAGTTCGTGTCTCTCCTATTTTCCGCGAGAATTTTCGGGCGTGGATCACGGCTGCGAGAATCTTCGGAGATTTCCGCGAAGTTACGGAACCGGTCTACCCGAGCGGAAAATTCGACACGGTTGCTCGATCAAGCAGACCATCCGTAGACGATTAGGGTAAGCCCTGACAGATAAATCGGGGTGGGGGAGGGGGCGGGGGCGATTAAGCTTAAGTCTTCGGCGTTTCAGTTTAAATAAAACATCCGGAAGAAAAGGACGCGTCCGTAAAGCCGCGCCTCTGCTAATTGAAAGTACCCGGCCTAGCAAGCCTGCGAGCTGCGAAATCCGACTAATTGCAGCCCGACTAATCGCGGGAAAGGTAACAATTTTTTCGAATCGAAAGAATCGCCAAATTTTCGAGAAAACTCCGTGTAAAAACGGTCACGGAATATATTTCGTTCCGGCGGTATCTCGAAGGGGTTAATTTGCGTTCGGTTAATCGAAAACATTTTTTCCGCGCGAGCGTGTTCGAGAAGGCGACGTGTTCGCGGCATTATCGTTGCGGCGAACTTCCCGGCCACGGAACTATTGACTCATGCTCGGAGATAAGCGGAGAGAGACTGGTTAATTTTCAAGGGTGGTGTGCAGCGACGGCGGCGATCGCTTCCGGATAAGGGTGAAATTGTATCCAGCGAAGAGATTCCGTGCGGGAACGGAGTGAGAATCAACGAAGTAAGAAATGACCGTAGTCGAGACAGTCGAGTTGATGCTGCGGCGGGGATTAGGCGAGTTTATTACCAGAAAGGGAAGTTGTTTCGAGATAGTAATAGCGAGTTTCGTTATCGCAGATTTGTGCAACGAGGCAACACACGTTCCCTTCTCTCGTCGCTTCCCCTTCCTCTCTCTCTCTCTTTCTCTCATTCTCTGGCTCTCCGGGCAACCATTACTGCCATCTTTCACCTTTTCTCCTCGTTTTCGTTTCTCCGTCCAGTTGTTCTTACCGGTGAAAGCCGAGAGACACTATAAGGAGGAATGAAGCGAGCAAAGAGCAAAATCCACGCTGAGAAAACAGCCGGAAGATCTGGGGACCGTTGGCGGATGAAGAGAAACGAGCCGAGAATAACACCGCGACCGGCATGGAACCATAAAACTATTAAAGACTCATTGCCGTCGCGCCGCTGCCGCTTCGAACCTCCACAAACTTCCCCAACGCCCGGGAAGAAACACTTAGACGTTAGATTTGCCGGAAACGATCGCTCGGCCAAATTGCCCCGTCGGATTCTGGCCCCGAGAAATTGTTTGACAAACGATTCCCCGGCCAAATGATTTTCTATCGCGTTGTACCGGCCCGAAACTTTCGAGCCCGTTCATTGATCTTGCCCCCGTAATCATGCGACCGATCCGGAGATCCTTCTCGATTATTCTTTACTTCCACCGAGGATCCTCTCGACCCGTTCACGGAAACAATTCGCTTCTACCGAGAGAGAAATCCTTAGGTCACAGTTGACGGCATATTAATCCAACTTTTCACGGTTTTAATGCTGCAAGGGTTGGGTGAGGTTTTGACTGAATCTCCCGAACGTGTTCGACCAGGAACTTAGGTTTATTCGCTCTGAGTTCACAGCGTTCTGCTATGTTGTTACTCGACGCGACTCTCTGGTGTCTCTCCGTCTAACGCTCTATCTAACTAACCCGAAGCCTAGCAGGCTTTCTAGCTATTCCCCGAATCGTCCTGATTGGCCGGGACTGAATTAGCCCGTTTGGCCAATCAGGTGCTTCTTCGGGGACTCCTCGAGACCTTGGTAATTTCGGAAATGCAGCGCATGGCTTGCTACCTGCCTAGCCTCCGAGTCCCTTCGGAAGCTCAAGGTTTATGATACCCGTACGAGCTGTCGAGGCCTATGGTGAAGATCTAATGGCCAATACGTGCCGTAACAAAAACTGCTAAGACGACTAACGGCTTTCTCGAAAACAGCTGTGGGACAACAGGTTCCATAAACTCGGCCATTTGCACGCCAAATGTTGCTGAATGTACGTGCCGATGGCCGGTACAATGCGAAACGCCATCTGAACGGACAGTACGGTAAAGTCTTGATCTAAGCCGAACGAAGCTACAGGGTCTTAGCTCGCCCTTCACCGGGCCTCGGTCGCCGAGCAGTGTAAACATGGCGCCGTAATCCGAAACCGGTCGGGCACATCGGTGCGAACCACTACCAATCCAATTGCAAAACTTCCTTATTTTTCATTATTTTTCTGCGGGACTTTCGCCAGCTTATTCGTGGCATTTCTCTGATTAAAACGACACTAAACATGATACAATTCGGTATGTATTCACTGGTTTAATTGACTTGATATCAGCTTTGTGTTTCAATATTTTTCAGTTCCCCCAGGAGAACAATTTTTAAACTAGAACCTAAATCTGTGTATTCTTGGGTACCATTTTTGAAGAAATTCTGGATAAATCAGGTTTCGCGGTTGTTTCAATAGCGAGCGTCTTAAATCCGCCAGCTCGACTCGTAATCTATGCATATTAATGTCATTTCGCACTATATCGACCGGGTTCGCTGTTTCTGCTCTCGGCTCTGCCCGAGATATGACGTTCCCCGAGCCGAATGCCTCGTCCCGCGCGTAATTATACTAAATAATCACGACATCGCGCGGCGGCGTAACGATCAAATTATAACGATTTGCATTCTCTTTGTTTCAGGTAAGTAGCGCCAACTGTTGCCGCCCTTTCGTCGGCCGTGCCATCCGTGAAATCCTGGAAACCTAATTTCCAGCAGCCGCGTAAGAAATTATCAGATTTTAATTATCGCCGGTGAACACGCGAGTCCCTCGGTTGGCAGCCATGAATCGCCGGGCCGGGACGGTCCCGGGACCCGCTCCTTTCCGCGTTTATCCTCCGATAACTGGATTAATATCCGCGATGGATTTCTTTGTCGGGACGATAAAGGGAGATTGTTCAGAATTCATGCGCAGAAACGATTCACCGCGGGCACATGTGAAGTATTCATCAGCCTAATAGAAATTCCATCAAGGTCTGAATGGCGCTTAACCGAACCACTTAATTTCTTGCAAGCCGGTGTCTCGCGTCCGCGGCAGAAAATCTTCTCCTCCCCGCGGTTATTTCTCCTCCATTTTTGGATAAACATAATTCGCAAATAACGACGCCCTCGTGACGCTCAAAAAATAATTGTGAGTTTACCGGCTGCGCTTTTTTAACCTTTTGTACTCGAAGATATTTCAACTGCAAAATTAAACATTTCTTTCGACTTGGAATATTTCTCGTACATATATATATTACTCGTACAATAGTGAAGTGTTTAGTAATTTATTAAATATTAGGTCTACCGGAAAGTTCGGAAACTCAACATCACACCAAGTGACACCGCAAATTGACTTCGGTTGACTATATCTCTTCATCATTGCATTTACACACACGTAGTAAGTGTACTCTACAATAAATATTATTAAATGTTTGAAAATTGTGTTATTTTCTTTCAATTCAAAAACGGACGGAACTTTCCGGTAGACCTAGTACAAACAAATGTAATAATGTAAAAAAACACTTTGAACAGTGACACAGCAATTTTTAGTGGCGCCTTATAGTCGCCATTCGAGGGTGAGCCATATAATTTTCCATTCTTCAAAAAATTTGTGACCGAGGAAGCAGATTTTCCCTTCGCCGGTTGTCCTCGTTTCCTTTCCCGTTCGAGGGAACCAGCTTCCCTTTTTATGAACCACGAACCAGTGACACGGTAACATAGAAAATTTGATTGTGTTTGGCGAAGCATGTACGGCACCGGAGAATCAATCGGCGTCTCCAAGTTATGCGGAAGCGAGAGCTGGTCGTAAACGCTGCGCAACCATGATACTCTGGGTCTCTTTACTCTATAGTTCACCCCATCGTCGGAACGGCCTGTTTGCAAAGCGGAAAGTGTAAACTTGCTGGTACACGTTCGCCGCCTTTCGAACGGTTGCACAAGCTAATATGCGCACGGCACAAGTAGCAATCGTTCGTTGCGTGATTCATGATCCGACGACAGTATCCGAAGAATTATGTGTGTCCCGTAATCGTTGGACGTTTACGCGGTGTTTGCTCGATCTATGTCCAAAAACCGGGTCTGGGCACGGACATGCATCGGCCAGGAGATGCTATTCTCTCTGTGACATACTAGTTTCGCAGTTACTGTTCTCCCGAGCTTCTCGACCACTCACTGGGGATACCCCGCAGTGGGGACAGTTCTGTGACTGTTATCCGCCAGGCGTTTCGGACATATACAGAGCAAAAACTGTATAACGTTTCTCCAGTGAATTACATTCACGTTCCCTTAATAATTTTGGCAAGTCGAGAATAAATATTTCAGAGTGGTATTTTAGAGAAAATGTTTAGCAAAAGTCTGCGTTGAATTTGAAAACGAATGATGGATACATCGAAAAGAATTTGTTCGTAATTTGTTCGTATTTGGTGGGACTGAAAATCGTTGGCAAGTATCAGCTCGCTCGGGCTTTGTTTACGGGAAAAAAGGGGCATGAGAAAATGTGCGCAATCTGGCGTTTAGCTTCTCCCCTCGCCGGTCTGAATTTTGTAGAAATCCTCGGGGAAAACAACCGTGGGATTCTCTTCTAAGACGTCAAATTACAGTTTCCTCTTACTCGTGTTATTTGACCGTAGTTACATAGATTCGCCGCTCCCGGAGGTTGCTCTCCGTCGAGAATCTTGTCGTGACGTGTCCCACTGTGATTCCTGATTAAATACACGTTTCGCTGTTGCTGCCTCGCGAGCCGATGTTACTCATCCCCTTTACCTCTTTCCGGGGTTTCTGAATGAGTGCACACGACTTTAAAGGTTTCGGAGACACGTTGGAAAGAGAACGGGAGAAGAGACGTTTCGGTGGAGACATCTTACGGCGGTGCGTGCACTTAGCTGCGCTTTGTGTGGCACCAAATGACATTGAACGACCTTGGAGGACACGGTCGCCTAAATAAAAACATACAGATCTGTAGGATCTGTTCAGAGTGACGGTGGACGCGACATTGTGGAGCCAACGTGTTTGTGACCATCGATGTCTCCACCGAAACAAAGTTTTCTCGGAAACAGATTGTGCGAAGTATGGAAGTAATTGCGTGTCAAATCGGACACCCCGTGTATGAAAAATCCGAGCTCGCCTTAAGCTGTCAGCAATCGGCGCGGTTTTTCCGAGTGCTTTATTCGTGGAACGTCACCGAAATCCGCTCGGCTGAAAATCTGGCAGACCAATGATTCGAGATTGGCTTATCCGGCTCCGAAGGTCCAATATTACTGTCCGCGGTTCAACTGTGCAACTCCTTCGAACTCCGGCGACTTGGCACGTGACGTGCCGACTGATTCGCCGACGATCCTCCTTGCCAAGAGAAAGGACCACGCCGGCAACTTAGTTTCTAAGATTTTATTAATGGTCCGCCCGCCGGCCGCGACCCCATTCGTCCCGCGGCTTTTGTGGAACGGCGAAAAATTTGTTGGATCCACCCTCCAATTCCAACACCTGAGACCCAACTTCGCTTTTTACCACCGAATTCTCTCATTTTGTCATACCGCCCCGCCGTCGAAATTATCGAATCCGATCCGACCGGAAACAATCAGGCGAAGTCTCATCAACGTTTGTCCAAACATTTTTGCGATTAATATATTCAGCGCACGGTCAGTGGTTCTAAATTATTCTATTTTTATTTTAGGAATTTTTCTAAGCTGTTGGGTTGACAGCCAAAGATGGGTCAGTAGATTGCGCATTCTAAAAATTTATGAAATCCGCGATAAAGTTTTCTATTTATACAGGGTGATTCCTGAAGTGATTTGAAATGACTTTTTCCTTTGCGAAAATGTTCTCCGCGGTTTCGTTGAGGAGTTATTAGCGAAAAACAGGGGCCAATCAGGGCGCGGCTACAGTGCACGGGTTCCGACTCTGCCAATGGCAACGCTCGGCGAGACCTGCCGCCATGCTGGAATCCGTCGCTGTAGCCGCGCAGCGATTGGTCCGCGTTTTTCGTGAATAACTCGTTAACGAAGCCGCGGAGAATATTTTCGCAAAGGGAAAAGTTATTTAAAATGACGTCAGGAATCACCCATTTCAAGTGCAACATTTTTGGGACGCTCCGTATTGTATTATCGGGACAACTAGTTAATTGAAAATATAGAACAGCGTGCCCTCGATAGTTGCAAAATTTGTTTACATTTACATCGGTGTATTCACGTACATACGATCAGCGCACTATTTCATCCTGAATACTGCGTGTTTCCCATAGTTTGCAGTAATAGTTTACCCAAAACTTCAAACTGGTAAATTATCGATGTTGACACTGAACTTGACACTAAATATGGCCCTTTGTTGACTTTTTGGGGGTTACAGGTGTTCGGTAATTGCAGAGATACACATCTCATCACGTTTAGCGTTTGACTCGCATGTTTATGCAGTGTTGTGCGAGTTAGAGTACCCGTAGGTATTTTATACAGCGTCGAAGGATCTATTTCGTTATTGTCTTTCCCTTTAGATGAACAATATCCATCGGTAGGACTGCGTTAAAAATAATTTAATGTACGCGTTACACCGAGAACATTAAAAATCGGATTATAAATGTTTGATACTCCAGCTGGAATCCAGTTTGAAGCACTAAACCACGTGGACAGTTTTAATAAACTTTTTCGACCCGCGTAAAACCAGCCATGACGAACGGTGCCGGTCTGTTTCGTTTTTATTGTCTACAATAACTTTAAAAATGCGTAGAACCGTAAACAGCAACCGTGACTCTATGTACGTACGAATTAAGTTAACTGATTCGACTCTGTTAACAAAACGCGATTGCTGCGCGTGCTTCGTGTTTTGCAAACTGCGATTTTTAAATACCGGCGGCACACGCATTTAGCAAATGTCATGTCATTCTGTTTGGCGTGTCAACACGCGCAGTTTACCATTACACTTTATCAAAAGTGGGCCAATTGATGGAAATCAAATGGCAGTCCATTGAACATGTAGCTTCGGTAATACTTTTAAATCAATTTTTATATTACTGTTGTTAAACTATTATCGTGCAACCCTCAGTTGGTAATTTAATTCAAACGTAGCACATAGAGCCACGTCAAAATTTTTTGATTGTCAATCTAAATTGCTACGGGTCGTCGGAGACCCAACTAAGCGTCAAATATACGAGATAAAGTGGCCAGTTTCGGAGACGGCAAAACACAATATCCTCTTATCTTCGTCGAAAACAAAAAAAGGGAAATGAGCGGAGACGTGCAAGCTTGCAACACCGATGACGCGAACGCCGAAAGTAATTATTACCACATAGATTAGCACCGGCGCGATGAATATTTCAGCAGACTGGCATTGAGAGGACAGGCTGAGACCGTCGAATTCCCGTCGGCGATGTAATTCCTGATCGATAATAATTATGCGAAACATTGTCGCGCCACGCTTATCCCTCTCAATGTATGCATGTAATCTTTCCCTCTTTCTCCATCATCGTCCCGACCGCAGTTTCAACAGAGAACGGGACCGGGTACAACCGGCAAGAGGGGTTGAAAGGAAATGTCTGCCTTCCCCCGGTCGCCGAGGGTAAACCGGGTTAATTTTGCAAACAACGAAACATCCTCCGCGATCCTGCACGTCGAGAACGAATTGAAAACTGACACGAAACATCGTCCGACTGTGTCTATCCCCGATTTCTCGTGTAACGGCGAAGGGTGCGTGTTCTCCTCGAATCCGAGAGGGTGAATCCAAAATCGGCTAAGATAGTTCCACGATATATTTTTTATTTAACGTTATTGGTCAGTAAGTTGTCTCTGTGCCAGAAATGTGTGTTGTGTTATGAAAGAAATGAGCAGGTACAGTTTCTAGCTGTTCTATTGGCCGAAGCGGTGGCACATACTGTACAGCGTGTGACGTCAACGCCTAACCATTGGCCTAGCGGAGGGGATGGGCGGAGCGAGTTGTCTCTGTGCCAAAAACGTGTATTGTCTTGTCACAGAAATGAGCAGGTACAATTTCTAGCTGTTCTATTGGCGGTCGCACATACTGTACAGCGTGTGACGTCAACGCCTAACCATTGGCCTAGCGGAGGGGATGGGCGGAGCGAGCGAGTGTCCTCTTCGACCTTGTCCCGCGTGACTTCTTCCGAGGCGCGCACAGTAAATTGCAGTTCGCTAGAATAAAGTTATTTGTCGCAATAAAATCGTGCAAATTCGTTGAAACTCGCGGCAAACACGCTCGCGGACTTGCCTGAACAGGATCGGCAAGCACGAATTAAGTTTAGTGTAGAATTTGTCAGAGGCGGAAATCTATTGTTCGAGGCATCGATTAATTCGATTGGGCGAATCAATGGCGGCGGGATAAAATGATGAGAGAGGCTTAAGAGGCACGGGAAATGCACGCGTGCGTGCGTGCGTGGTGTACGAGCTGTCCGATTCCGCTCCTTTCCTCGCCAACCGGGTCACCGTGAAAAATTCGATCAACCTTCGGCACCCAGATCAATTACCACTCAGTCACATTTCATGCGAAACGTTTTGACGTAGAACGCAAACATCTCTGACTGTAAAATACGTGTCACGCGTTCCGCAGTTCACAATTTTGCGTCACACGCTACGCGACTCGACATTGTGTGCGCTCTGCTTCCGAACGGAAAAATTCCGAAACGGAAAAACAGAGCCCCGCCGTTGAAATATACAGGGTGGTATGTAACTGGTGGTACAAGCAAAATTCAAAGTCGATTTTCTCGAAAACAAATCCTCGAACGAACAATTTTTATTCCGTACTTTCGACTTCTTTTTTCGCGTAGAATCACCCCCTTTCCGCTTGTACCACCAGTTTTACCAACCACCCTGTATATCTCCAAAGTTTTTCGGACATTTACGGCGAAGGAGCCGACTCGAATTGTCCGTTATCGAACGACAATTACAGCGCCGCCGATTGCCGATAATCATGCCACGCGCACGGATTGCCGAGGCTGCAGTAAAATCGGAACCGTGGACGCGCATCTGTTAAGGTCATCGAGTGCGCGTGGCGCATCATGGTCGGCCGAAGCGCGTCACTCGTAATCGGGAACAAAGGGGGAACGTTAGGAGCGCATGCGGTCAACGGTAATCCAATTTCTCGGGCGCTTCTTTCGCAATTAATTAGTCCGTGCCGTTCGAACGGACAATAAAGTCGACATGTTTCCGGAGAGGAGGATAAATTGTGTCCTCGGGATTCGAGTGGATCTCGATCCTCTTCGAGGGCTGAAAGGCGAGCGTTCGCACGGTGATCAGCATTTTAATTACAAGTATTGCTTGGACGGCTCCGTGGAGAATCGTTCCCGTATTATATCCCGGTGCTTTCGAAATCTGCTCGGGCACGACGCGCGGATGTTAATATCGGCCATGTTGGCGGCGCGATCGAATAAGAGCCCGAGTGCAGCACGAGGATATAATCGCATTGCCCAATTCCCATCCGGATCGACGCTGACAAATGACTCGTCGACCTGATTACTGTTGGGATTTTAACGCGAGCTTAATTAGACGCTGTAGCTCTCATGACTGATCGAACGAGGCACGAAATGCACGCGGCTCTTCTCGTCTCCCTTTCTCTATTCCGCGTCTCTAACCAGCAGTTACCAGCCTCCCGGTTATCTCTCCCTCTCTCTCTCTCTCTCTCTCTCTCTCTCTCTTCTTTCATCCCATATATCTTTCTTGCTATTGTAACTTCCCCGTGCGTCTACATTAGTCTGTAATATCACGGGCAAACCGATGCATCGCCCGAAGGGCGGCTCCTTTTGCTTATTCAAATTACAGGCTGCCGGCTACGCGCGCTCATAAAAGATGTGTCATTACACTTCATTAATAATCCGTTCGGATATTAATCTATGCGCCGCGCGAGCGCGCGCGCTGACACTCTTATTCTCGTTGGCTTTGTCCCGCACCTCGTCAATGCGACTATTTATGGAGCCGTTGAAAAATCTGTAGCAATAACCTGGAAGCGATACTGCCCCGTTCACAATGGAGCTGTTTCACGCGGCCGAGCGTAATCCGATCATCTTTGTTATTCCCGCTGGCCTCCGGTCAATTTTCATTGTTGCTCGCTCTCTCCGTATCTTTCGGAGAATCCGCGGCCGTTAATGATGTTAGTCGTTTGCTTGTAATCAGCGTCCGCGGCGACACTGTTCGCGACAAAACACACCTCGATGGAACTTGCAGCGTTGTAAATCTATTAACGAACGAATAATAAACCGTTCCGACGGTTTGTTGCAATCAATCGCGAACAATCTCGAGCGATCCCCTTTTAACGGGAATGTTCGCGTCGACTTTTTAACGCGGTCCTGTGAGAATTTTATATTATTTTCTATTCAATTTCATGGTAGTTTCAATATTCTCACAGACGTTTCAATGTACAGGGATTGTGTACGAGTGTAAATAATCCGACATAATTTTCTCGTCAAGGTCCGTCCGCGTCCGATCATTCGACGCCATGACACATCGGAGACAAAGCATTCTATAGGATAAGATACGTAAAAGACGATAATCGACTCGCGTCCATACTTGGTTACAGATACTGTTGATTCCGAGAAAGCAATTTAATGCCACCTAATAAGACAAGGTTATCCTGCAGGAAATTCGAGCTGCGCATTGCTGACTCGAAGTTTCTGAAGCACTGGTCTTCCGCTGATAAATTCGCAGACAAAATGGCTGAGAAGTATGCTACTCAATTTCTACAATTGAAATATTCTCGAACGCTAACCTGCTTAATTTCCCTATTAATCTGATTTACTGTGATCACCGGAGTCCCATCGAAATCGAATCTTTTATTTTCGATCGTTCAAACACTGTCGAGTTTCGTTGCACGCGTTTGTGTACCTTTCGAAAAGTTTCGAATTTATGTATTTGCCGATCCATGTTTGACCAACAATTCGTTTAAACACTCCGAAACGTGTCGTGTTTGTACGTTTCAACCGCGCTCGACCAATCGCGTTTTTTCGTCTTGTTAGTTTCTTAAGCGGCGACGAATTATTAGCAATTTTTCAGGAAACGAGATTCCTCTGATTTTTTTTTTTAATAAAGAAAGGCACAACAGCTGAAGTATATCTGTTTAATGCAACGAACACAGAATCCGTACAAAGCACTTTAATCGAATTGGATTTATTTTTTACTAACCTGAGGTGTCCGATAAACAAAAATTACGAAACGTTTAGCCTGTAACAAGCTCGCGATCGTCTCGTACGTAAATCTTTATTAATTACCGTGAAGCAATTAAAAGTTTTATTAAGCGTTTAAATAGCTTTCAAAATTATTGTTCGAACGTACTCGGAGGAGTTGAGAAGCTCCGTCAGAAAGGTTAAGCATTATCAAGTTTCCATAAGTTTTGTTCTTTCCGCGGCCGACTTGAAAAACACGATGACGTTGTTACCATTTTTTATGTCAATTTTAATACCAAAATGCTAAACTCGTGTATTCCATTTTCCTCATTTCGCACAGGTGTGCCAAAAAAATCAGGTTTTCCCACAATTTCTCTTATCCCCCTCAACAGAAAATTCTCAAAAAAATCAGGCATATTTCGGCCACCAGAATGCACATCCATGAATTTTTTCAGAATTTTCAGCTTGGAAACCAAACTTCAAAAGGTGCAAATAATTTTCAAATGTCGATTTCTCGTAGAAATGACGGAACACTAAATTCATATTTTTACAGATTTAGCGCCTCGTTGTTAACACACAATTTTTCAGATTTTCCAAAGTGGGGGCACATAGTTAAAAAAAACCGGTGATTTCCGGCACACAGCGTGTAAAAGTTTGTGCCGAATAATGTCTGTAAGAAACCTACAATTTCAAATTTTTCTTTTTGCGATTACAAAAAGGCTTCCGTGCGAAATAATTTGCTGAATTCAGTCTTGCCGTTTTTGCAAAGCGAAAGGTCACAGAGTCGCGTCTAGTGCTCGGTGTAAATCGGTCGCAGAGACTGATTAAATCTTCGGGGACCGACGCGTTAAATAATTTAGAATCTAAGATACTTAGCAAAGGGCGGAAGTTGATGCGCGAGAGGGTGCAGAGGTTGAAGTTCGAATGTTTCGAACGGGGATGATGCGGCCGGCAGCCTTTAAGAAAACTGGCTTCAGTCAGGGCGAACGGAGTTTCGAACTCCTCGAGATCGATCGAAGAACCATCGCCGGAACTGTTCCATCCAATTATGCGACTCGGTTTTCGCGGCGATGACCCTGGTTAACCCGGCTACGTTCCGACTGTTGTTGTTCCTGGCTGTGTCGTTGTTGTTGTTGAAACAAAACGGGCGTAGTACCCCTCGAGTCGAGGCGATGCTTAAATTCATCGCGAGCGAAACATAAGAAGAGAAAAGAAAGAGGGAAAGAAAGAAACACGAAAGAAAAAAGTTAGACCAGCCGTTTCGAATTTCAGGAACCCGGGGTGGGGAACTTTTTCTATTCCAAAAGCCGGTGGACAGGCTCGCCAACCCCACCGAAGAAGTTGACCGAAAGTTTCTAGCTCACGTGCGAGGAGACTTCGAGTGGAAAGGACGAGTCGTTAATTTCGTCATTCGTCGCATCCCGCGGGCTCCGGCACGTTGTTCCTTCAGGTTTACAGGTCCTAACTTTTCCTCCTTAACTCGTTAATTAAGGACAAAAGCATGGCGGTGCAGAGAGCTGGCCGGGATGGAGCCGAAGAAGCGAAGTTTTAATAACATTACCGTAATAATACCGTCTGCCCCTTGCTATTCCTTCTTGCAACGTGCCCTAAATTATCAAAGGAACCCCCCCCGAAAACCCGGCCCTTTCTTCGCCCTTTCGATCCCGCCCCGCTCACCCCTGTTTGTTGCGCTTTCCCTTTCGACGAATGCGCCTAACTTTCCATCCGACTTCGGCATATCTTTGATTTTCCGAAATACTCGCCGCCCAGTTCGCTCGGGGCTGTTTTGTGTGTTACGAAATAAAGAAAAATTCGATTTTCTTATAGATCTGTCATAATCACAACTGTAATTTTGCCTCCAGCTTCGTTCGAAGGGGTTGTTTGCGGAAACAACTAACCTACCAAACTGCGCAAGAAATAGGTCACGTTTAGGAATTTATCACAGCAAAACTAAACGACGTAGAGTCGAAAATCTTTTTGCAGTACATTCGGCCGAGATTCAATATCGCACGGAGATTTTTTTTACTGACGCTTAAGCGTCCCTTGACGCTTTGACTGCCGAAATAGAAACCCCCAAAATTCCGTAAAATCAAAGTCAGCTATTTGATGAAATAAAAATTGAGAAAGAATTAAATGTATGACATCCAGTGGTCCTCCAACTTTTCTGCATTTTACAGATCCTAATCGAGTTTGGTAGAGTTAATATATTAACCTAAAAATTTGTTTCAAAACCTGGTGAAATGGCATTAAACGTGTTAACACATTGCTGACCGGTCACGAGTTAACTCGTGTTTTCATGATCGAACGTTGTTGGAACAATATCATACCAAAAAAGGACATAAAAAGTTATATAGAAGATATGTCTAAAGTTTTATTCGAATGCATTACGTATAAATGAAGTTTATTGAAGTTTATTTAGATTGTTTTTAGTTCTACATTTAATTACGAAATAATATCTGGTGATATTAGACAGCTCCTGCGTAAAATTGCCGGTCAACAATGTGTTAATAAAATAAGCAGAGGTCTGAGGTTTTTTCCTCTAATTTCTGGATTTCTCCGCAACGAGAGTTAGAACTCTGTGTGTCCCAAAACGAAGATCAAGTTGAAAAATCCGTCGAAGATCTAGCGGAGAAACAATCAAGAAGCAACAATTCTCTCCACCTATGGGTGACAGGACATTCAACGTGGTAATAAAATAAGCAGAGGTCCGAAATTTTCTCCGCTAATTTTTGTATTTCTCCGCAACGAGAGTTAGAACTCTGTGTGTCCCAAAACGAAGATCAAGTTGAAAAATCCGCCACAGAGCTAGCGGAGAAACAATCAAGAAGCAACAATTCCACCTATGGGTGACACGACATTCAACGTGGTAATAAAATAAGCAGAGGTCCGAAATTTTCTCCGCTAATTTTTGCATTTCTCCGCAACGAGAGTTAGAACTCTGTGCGTCCCAAAACGAAGATCAAGTTGAAAAATCCGCCACAGAGCCAGCGGAGAAACAATCAAGAAGCAACAATTCCACCTATGGGTGACAGGACATTCAACGTGGTAATAAAATAAGCAGAGATCCGAAATTTTCTCCGCTAATTTCTGGATTTCTCCGCAACGAGAGTTAGAACTCTGTGTGTCTCAAAACGAAGATCAAGTTGAAAAATCCGCCGCAGAGCTAGCGGAGAAACAATCAAGAAGCAACAATTCCGCCTATGGGTGACAGGACATTCAACGTGTTAATAAAATAAACAGAGGTCCGAGGTTTTCTCTGCTAATTTCTGGATTTCTCCGCAAAGAGAGTTAGAACTCTGTGTGTCTCAAAACGAAGATCAAGTTGAAAAATCCGTCGAAGATCAAGCGGAGAAGCAAGCAGGTGCTTCGAGGAAAGAGAGATTGGAAGAATAACAAAGTGGCGTGCGCCCGATAAACTCGGCCTAACCTCGGGCCCTAACGCCGAGGTTGCGCACCGCGGCGGGGTAAAAACGGCAGACAACGAACAAATCGTTGGAAGTTGCGTGCAGCCGGATAGAGACGCGGGACGGATTGAAAACGTTCTCGATTTCCGTGGGAGGAAAGTTGCTCCCCGTGCCGGTAGCGACGTTTCTGTTCCCCCATATTGTTTCTCGATTGCGTGAAATTCGTCGAACGTGAACCGTTCTTGGTCCTCCGGACGTCGCCGGTACCGTGAAACTTTATTCGTCGGAGCGGAACAATATCAAATCGGAAATTCTCTCCTCGATTTGCGAATCGGATACGCCCGGAACGGCGAAACAAGGGACAGAAAACGATCTCGCTAAAACACGTCCGAAAAAAAAAAATCGAATCAAGCGTCCGTCCACGCGAAAATGTTGTTCCCGGCGGCCCGGTAGCCACTTTGAAAACAACCGCGTTTTCCGCCGTTAAATCTGACTAACACAGAGTCAGCAAACGTCCGCGCGAAACCGAAAATTCTGAGATTTTTTAAAAATCGACCATTCGAAAAATTCCACGATAATTCACGGTCGCGTGTACGGTCCGGCGGAACGCTCGCGAATTTTTTCGTAATTTCTCGTCGAGCAATCTCAAAGCAAAAATCGTCTATAATCCCGGAGGAGGTTGGCGAACACGAGGGCGAAACAAACGGCGACGGAGCGTTAATTGCGAACGAGGAGCAATTTTGCGCCGGTTCGAATCCGCGAGCGGTGTTTCAACGGGATTGCGAATGATCACGGGGCGTTCGTTCAACGTTAGGCGAAATCGGAGCAATCCGGGAGAAGATAGCGTTCGCTATCAGCGGCTATAATCGTAAACGGCGTTTTAAGGATGTCGCGTTTCGCAGATGTGACAGAAAGCCGGCGGAACTGTGCGGAGAGAACTCCGCAGCTGCCCGGGCTGCGCTCTCATTGTCTCGCTTTCGCAATTAGCCGCGGCGGCGGCGGGAGGGGAGGAGTCATCTGGTATCAACAGGTAACTCGGATTCGCATCTCCTTCGTCCGGGTCTCCTTGATAAAAACAAAAGCGATAGAGAGAGAGACACACCGCCGTGTCGGCCAGGTTTCGAAATGTGTGTTGGCGTAATTGCGTCTTCCGCGACGCGAAACAACCACCGCTTTGTCACCGGAGCCATCCGGTCGGCCAAGTTCCCTCTCTCCGCTAATTGAAAATCCTCGTTTCCGGAAATTCGATAACCCGCCTACGACGTGCTCGCTCGATCGGAATACGAGATCGTTCGGATATTTTCTATTACAATGTTTCGCAGGTGTGCCGCTCCGTTGTCGAACTAATTCCATTAAAAATTCCCCGCCGTGTCTGCCGCTGACTCCTCGAAAAGAATAATCGCGCGAATTTATTTACAGAAGTGTCACAGTGCCCCGAGGCTCGCTACAACACTGGGCGAAAATAACAGGTTTTATGAAAATAACAGGTGTCCCCATTTTTAGCAATATTTTGAAACTAACCAGCGGAACGCATTCGAGCGTGCTCTATCTTCTAATTCTGTTTTTCCGGTTCGGTGATAATTTCGTAAGCTTTTTAACTGGCATCTTCCGCGTAAACGTCTAACAAAAAGTGGCAAAAGGGTGGTCCGGATAACTGGCTGGCTGACAGATCCTCCCTTTCTCTCTCGCCCTCTCCGTTTGAAATTACTTTAGCGGGGCGTAATAAAGAATTCCTCGCTCGACAGATATCCAGACAGCTGTATTCTTTCCCTTTGTGGCACGATAATGAAGGCCTTCCGAGACTCTACGTGACAAGACGGAGGTTAAAACGTGTGGGCGCACTCGTTTCAGCCTCGGTGTACCTTAGGACCGAGCCCCGGAATTGAATTCAAATTCTCGGGTGGCTCGTGTTTGCACTGCAAACATTGTTTTCCCCCGCCCCCCGCGACCCTCCTCTCGGCGACGTAACCGGCGTTGTTTTGCGCAGCGTGCACCGCCCAAGGAACCCGGACGGGGTTGATAATTGTGCCGAAGATGCGCCGGTTCGCTGTCTTCGCCCGGGCGAGGAGAGACCCTAAACTGCCGGCATAGTCTACGTAATAAAGATAAACGGAGTCGCGCGCCGGCCAACAAATTGACGGAACCGGGGAGAGACCGACGGGATTTATGCGCTCTCGCCTGATAAAACACTTCATCCTACCGCCGGTGAAAGATTATCCCACGGGAAAATCGCCGTGGATCGTTGATTAATAAGCGAAATTGAAGAATTCACTAATAACTTCACTTAGAAGAATTCACTAATCGATTCGCAAAGAGCGAGTCAGTGAGAACTGATATCCGAAATAAATCTATTGGTTGCATCGAAACACTTTTTAATTAATTACGCAGCATTTTAAGAGACGCGCCGAACGAGTACGATATATGATTTGTTTATTTATCTCGTCTTGTCTGAGAGCTGAAGGTGACCTAGACTATTTTCGTGGCATTTTTTAATACCACTTACGACGACCTTGAAAAAGCTCGAAGAAACCCTTGGAAAACAAATATAAATCAAATTGTATCCGATACGCCCGTTAAAATGCTCTTAGAAATTCATTAAACAGTTTTTTTTACACGACCAATAGACGCCCAGTTGTTTTAGCTAGTTATCACTGACTCGCCGAGTATGTCGGAAATTCCTGAAATTTCCGCTTCTGCATTATGTCAGGTTAACTCGATTCGGCATGAATATTTGACTAACACGAGATAGCGTGGAAATTGGATATATGAAATATAGAATGCTATGATGCGGAGTAAAATATTACCTGAGTAAGAAGGATGGTGTTCTGCTCGTTTATAATGTTGCGAGACCGTGCGTATTGCGTGTTGTAATATTATTTGTAGACTGTCAGACACTCTTTGTGCATCGGTTACGTAAACCTCGGATCCAAGAAAAATATGTTTCTACTCACAATAACTTTAACAAGATCAACGCAACAGTCGCTCGTTCTTCAGACGTGCTCGGCCGCTGCGTACTTCGTCCAATTATAATTCTCGACGTTGGCTTCGACACGTAATTTTCGTTTGTAAAATCAATCGCGATAACACTGAAAATACGGAATTCAAAAATACGCGCCTAATGACCTGCCCGCACAATGACGCCAGATGGGGGGATGGAGCGTGAATCGAAGGGAAAAAATTACCCCCGTCCCCCTCGACCGGTATCAGGTCGGTAGGTGACATTTTAATGCGTAGTAATACACAAACAGAGGTGCGTTACGTCACCGGGCGGAAGCGTGAGGGAATAAGCGCGTTAGAAGTGGGAAATTAGAGTGGGGGGACGGGTCCTTACCTGGCCACCCTGTTTCTAGGTGAGCTCAGTTGTCAACAAACAGTTCCATACGTCAAATGTGGTGTTCAAGTTCAAGTTCTAATAGTGTTGTGATTGTTGTGGTGTTTCGTTCGTGCAGCTTCTCGTGAAGTCGACGAGGTTTTAATCGGGTGAAAATCGTGTTACATCGTTCTTCCATTCATATACGTTTTTAACGTAAGTACCAATATTACGAGATTTATCTCCAAAAGTTTCTTAAGCTTTTTCGATGGAATCCATACCTCCTCCGGAGAGAGAACAATGTGATAAGTTCGATCATAAACTATTTTATATGATTTCTTTTACGTTTGAGAGAAAGAGAGAGAGAGAGAGTGAAATTCTGCACGGTGTCTGATGTTATACTAAACGGATAGAAATACTGGTTAAAAATATAAAATATTATAGTTATTTAAGCACTGTAACTGACACAGTAAAGTCTTGAATATATTTTCTGTTTGAGACTAGCATTTCCGAATTTTCTGTAATCAGTTATTTCAGATTTTACGCTTTCATGACAAAGTGAAAGCCGACTTATTAAAACTATTTAAAATATGTATTTTTCGTAAAATTCACTTGCACATATTTCCCTGCGAATAATTACGTGTACAAATTAAGATCCGTCGGTTTTCGTCGCGACGGCACCGTTTGCCGCGTTAATTGCGAACGGACAAGCGATCCCGAAAGCGACACTGATTTGTTGGTGAATCTGGCAATCACGCAAACTGAACTACTAATACAGATACTTTACGTTTCGATAAACAAGTGATTTCGGAAGATTACGAGATCGTTCGGTTGCATGGATTGTGTGATGCTAATGAACGAGCGTGCAACGCAGGCGCGCGCGCGAGCACACACACACACACACGCATAGGCGGGTACGTGCGATCGGTCAACGGGGGTAGGGTTACCGTCGTAACATGCTTATCATGTTCTAAATCACAATCGTATTGGCAAAACCAATCGCACGGTTACAGTTCGAATTCAATTCGACAGGAGTTATTCGATCGCGTCGGATATCGGTTACGAAGGGCAAGTTTTGCCCGCGGAATAATCGAGTTTTTCGTCGAAATTGTTATTGTCTCATTCAGCGTTCAATGCGGTAATTAAATGTTATCAGTACGATCGGCTATTGTCCTTTAATATCGCGAAGGCGTGAAGCGTCGCGATTAACAATTCGACCGCCATGACACCCATATGTGGGTGACGAAATTATTTATCCAGGTTTTAGAACGAATTTTTACGTTAATATATTCATTGTGCCGAATTAGATTAGGATCCGTAAAATGCGACAAAGTTGGAGGATTACTCGTACATTTAATTTTTGTCCATCTTTACTTCATTAAATAATTTACTTTGATTTCGTGGCAGTCAAAGTGTTAAAGAATCGGTCGAATTTAAAACGGTATAATATTGAAAGAATCTGAGACTTTGAGCTTCAATTTATTTTAATAAAGAATTCGTATATCGAATTAAATCTGACGCAAAACACGCGATAGGAATTCAGCTGACCCACCGGAAGTCGTGAGAATATTTTAACGCTCGCCTAATGTAATAGTAAAAAGTTGTGGGGCCGTTTTAAGGATCGTTCTCGGCGGAGTAACGGTAACTTTGATATTCCAAGGGTTAATTCATTAAATTGAATTGAAACGGACTCCCGCGTAAACTCCTCGAACACTCCAATTACGGTGTTACTGCTTTCCTCGAAGGCATAAAACGCCACCTTACTACGGCGTGCATACGCCGTGTTTCAGTATTCGAGTAGAAGTTATTGCCATTCGTCTTGTATATATGAGAGCAAAACTTGAGAGATGAATTCACCTCGAAAGGTCCGCGCATCTCGTACGAATTTTTGCCTCTTCCTGCGCATGCGACCGATAATTCCAGAAACTATCCGCACGGCTCATCAATGAAACACGCCGCCAGCGTACAAACTGTTTCATAAAGTATACTAAAATTTTCCGCCATTTGTGACAGCTCGCATTGCTACGAATTAATCCGGAGAATATATTATATTGATATAATATATTAATTCAGCATTTTTCAATGACTAGGAGGAATTTAAAATAGTATAGAAAGAATCTGAGAATTTGAGCTTCGGTTTATTGGAATTGTCAAAGCAAAAGAGAACTTTTGGCATAATTTTTATTTCGCAAATTCTATCAACGTTCGAGGGTCCGTAGGATCCAGTTTCGAGCATTTTTAAAATCTACCTAGGTCGAATTTAAAACGGTATAAAATTGAAAGAAACTGAGAATTTGAGCTTCAATTTATTTTAATCCTCAAAGCGAGAGAGAACCTTCTATTTAGCATAATTTTTAGTTGGCAAATTCTATCAACGTTCGATGCTCCGTAGGATACAGTTACGAGCATTTTTAAAATCTGTCTAGGTCAAATTTAAAATACTATAATATTCAAAGAATCTGAGACTTTGAGCTTCAATTTATTGCAATCCTCAAAGAGAGAGAGAGAGAGAGAACCTTCTATTTGGCATAATTTTTAGTTGGCAAATTCTATCAACATTCGATGCTCCGTAGGATACAGTTGCGAGCATTTTTCAAATCTGTCTAGGTAAAATTTAAAACCGCTTCAATCTGCACTTCAATTTATTAGAATCGTCAAAGCAAGAGCGAACCTATGACACAATTTTTACTTTGCAAATTCTATCAACGTTCTAGACTCCGTAGGACCGTTGTTAATAATTTTCGCCGGAGTGACCCGTTTACGCGATCTCGCTTCCCCGCGCGCGATAAGAAGCCGCGGTCGATGCAGCTAAAAAATCGCGCGGTATTTCTATCAAGCGGACGAAGCATAAATCTTTCATTTATCTCGCAGGACACGGCAAAGTCAACGCGCCCTAATTTCGGCGCGGCGTTTCTACACATTTAAAAATAGTTGACCGCGGGGAATCTTCTCCCGTCGTAAATCTCGTCGGCGAACAGCGATTACCCGCTGAATTTATAAAAGTGCTCGCAAAACATTTCGCGTGGTCCATTCGAATGTCCAATGAGCGTATCGCGCTCGCCGGATTGAGAGAATCACGTTAATAAAACGGCCGTGTGCTGAAAAGAAATTTTCTATGGCCACACGTTCCGCGCGAAAGATGTTGATCAGATTCCCCGACTGTTTAATGGCCTCGCGGAAAGCTTTATTCAAAAAGCGAAATATGCCAACGTCACGGGTTTCGCCAGCGACATATATCGTCCAGGAGATACTATTGCGAGCGTAATAACGTCGAGCTACGAAGGCCCTCAATGGAGGAACCCCGCGGTAGTGGGGATAGTCTCGCGACCTTCATCAGCCAGGTATTCGCGACATATATCGAGAAAAGCATTTTTTAGCAATATTTTGAAACTAACAAGCAGGGCGCATTTGAGCGTGCTATTTTCTAATTCTGTTTTCCGGTTCTTTCTGGACGGCACATTACGGTAATAATTTCGTAAGCTTTTTAACTGACGTATCTTCCTCGTAAACGTCTGAAAAAAGTGGCTTATATCGAGAAAAGGCTCGGAAAAATTGTTTTGACGAGACCGGCGTGTTTCCTTTTTTAAAAAACGATGAAAAACCGGAGAAACGCCCGCCTCGAAGCCACGAAGACCGTCTTAAATACCGCGCGGGGGCGAGCAGCGAATATCTTAGGTTGAAAATTTACTCGGAAGTTCTGGCGCGGTCTTATCGGCGTATAGACAAGAGAAAAGGTTTAAAGCTCCGGGTGTGTATCCACTTCGTCTTTACGATCCGACGTCTACTTGGCGCGCTAAGGTTTATGGAAAATAAAAGCTTACTTTTGGCATAAACGCGGACGGAAGAAGAATTCGCCGTAAAGGGAAGAGCCCCTCGTAAAATTAGAATATTATAATTCGCGTAAAAACGAAAGAAAAAAAAAAGAGAAGGAAAGAAGAAGGAAAAAGGAAACTCCTCCCTTCACCTTCCCGCGAGGACGATTTTTCCGCGTCTTTCGAGCGTCCTCGTAAATCCACGATCGAGAACAGGTCGAATCGATCGTGTCGCAGGAATCGTTTGTTCGCGGCTTCGAGACTCAGAGCCTCAGATTTGTTTCGATCGACCTTTATCGCTCGCGAGCGCGCATAAGCTCGCTCGTGTCCGCCGCGATAAATACCGAGGAAGCTTCGAGAAGCATCAGTTTCCTCCCAAAACGCGTTGCGAGTCGCGTAAATGTTCTCCGTCCTGAATTGGAGCGACCTCTTCCCCTCGCTCGAGGGAAAGAAGATGGCGTTCTCTTGTAAATCGAATATTTATAACAACGAGGAACTTCGCAACGGTAACCGTTGCTCCGTCATTTAATTCGCACTATAAGCATTATTTTAAAATTTTTTCAACGTCCCCACATTCGACCCACCCGTTTACGCGACGAACGCGTAAAATCCGCAGCCTAATGATGACCGTAAAACGGGTATAGACATAATAAAAAAATCATTGTAAGGCGAATGGTCGAATTTATAAATACCCTGTTCAAGAGTGAGCAAGCCGGAGAAGACGAGGTGAAATTAAAATAAAAGCCCGCTGAGAGTATCAAAAGCATTAAAACCAAGTCGAACTGCCCGGTGTTACGACGGTTCTCATTTCGAAATATTGCCACGCGCGAGAGCTTTTATCATCGCTTCGCCGATGTTAACTCTCGACGTTAGCCCTATTATCGTAAGAAAAATACTCTCCGATGCATTGTTGTTCGCCCCGAGGAGAGCAGAAATTGTACGTTTCGGAACACGGCTCCGCCATAATCTAAAGCTCCTTGAGGGTGTGACATGTCTCTTTAAATGAATAATACATAGTACCGAAATTGTAATGCATATTTCATGTACGAGCGCGCGCCCGCGCGAAGTTCCGTTATTTTTGTTGCTCGTTGCCGGAACAGAAAGGGAATAACAAAGCCGAATATAAAGCGGTAATATGATTTCGCCAGGACTATTATGGAAACCGTTTTCGTCAATAATGACACCGGGTACACGTTTCGAATTTCGATCGAACAATTTACAATCGCGGACCGCGGAAAACAGTTTTGTTTCCAAATAGAGAAATTATTTTCGGCTTTTTCCAAAACGTGTGCCAATCGTTTCACGAAGTCGTGACGGAGGGTGGAGGGTTCTAAACAACTGAAATATTGAGAAAAATAAAACGGGAGGTTTTTCTATTTTTCTGTGGAAAGTCTGTTGCGCAGTTTTCCCGGGGAACGTCCCGTTCGAACGGAGGTTCGAAAGTTAATAAAAGTTGGCGAGCGCGGAGTCAGTGCAGGATTAATGATACGAGGTTAGGTGTTAACGCGAGGCAAAGTGTTTTATATCCCGAAAGAGGTATGCGGCTTGTCCTGTTGCGCGGTTCGGCTCGTTTATCCTCCGTTCGAGAACCGATGGCGAGGAGCAGGAAACAGGAAGCGGCGACGGAAAGTTTCGCGCGAAAACAGCGGCACATCGGCATCACTTAAGTGGCCAGGGTCGGCTCCTGTAAACGAGACGGTAACCCGCGATTTATCACTAATAACGGCGGGTCGTGTATCGACTGTAATTTACCGTCGTGTCGACGTTAATCAATTTTATCAGACAAGATAAACCGAACTGATGCTTCCTTCCGCTCGCATGACCCACGATCGCGCGAGGACTTTCCCAACAAATCGTGCCGCCTCTATGAAACCCGATGCCTATCAACGCTTTCCTCGACGGGAAAATTGAGCGGGCAATATCAGAAATTGTTTTCGAGTTTGTAAACGGGATTTTTCTGCGGAATAAAAATTGCCCCGCGTCGAAACCTCTTTGAACCTTCGTCGAAATTTCTTCCGGAAGCTCTGAAGTACGTTTAATTTGTCTGCTGGTAAAGTTTAGTTACTAGAAAAATTGACAACCGTAATTATCTTTGCGGGAACGTTGATCGAAAAAATTGAGGAGTGAAATCGTCGAACGATTTTCCGCGTGGTGAGCGTTCGTTCGAATGGAAAGAGTGTCCGAGTTGTCAGGTGGACGAATCTGGTGTCATAATTCGACGATTAGACGCCGGTGAAGTGGATAACAGGTTCGACCAACGTCTGAAAGGTCCACCGAAGCGAGATGGCTCGTGGCGATCGAAAGGGAACGGCGGAAAATTATCAAGCGAGTACATCGCGAAGGAGCCGGAACGAAAGTTTCGATGGTAGCAAGCCGATAAAGGGATCGCGACGTTCCCTGTTCTTCCGTTTCATTTTTCATCGGTTTTTCCTCCGCTGCAACGTCAAAGCACGCTCTTTTATCGGCCACGGATACTTCCACCTAAATAGTGCAGTCCGTGGATCCGCTGATTACAAAGTAAATTATCATCCGCAGTTGAAACAGGCACAGAGCGACGTAGTCGACTCAGTATCGCGTTGAAATACAAATTGCGAGCGGCAACTCTGAAAAATCGATTCAAATTTTTATTTCCTTGTCAGGGACGATTCCCGAGGTGATTTCGAGTAACTTTTTCCTTTGCGAAAATGTTCTCCGCGGCTCCGTTAAGGAGTTATCGACGAAAAACGCGGGCCAATCAGCGCGCGTTAGCAGTAGGCGGAGTCTGACGCGTCAGCGGTGGGCGTCGCCGAGCCGCGCTCCGATTGGCCCGTGTTTATAGTTAATAACTCGTTAACGAAGCCGCGGAGAACATTTTCGCAAAGGAAAAAGTTGTTTCAAACGATCTCGGGAATCGTCTCTTTCGAGGAGGTACATTTCCGGGACACCCGGTACGCTCGTCACTCTTTCCCGTTCGGAAATAATTGCAGGGAGGATTCTCGGTCGATGTTCGTCCATTTTCGCGGGGTAGATTTTAATTCCACGAATTTGTATGGTCAGCAGAATTCGAGACAGGTCCGACTTTTTCCGGGTAGCAGGGTTTCCACGGTGTCTGCGGCTTGTACGAGTTTAATCGATCCAGGATTCAGATACAGCGCATTCTAACCGAAACTTTTTAATACTTTATCTGGTAGCAGGAGTCTTGCAAACCTCGCCACGGTCGAAAGCGTCCGCCGCAATCTCGAACATGAATGATCGCGGCTGATAAAAGAACTCCGGACGAGCTACCGACGTTCCCGTACCGGCCACGTTGATTTATATGCTGATTTGACGTTTGCGCCTAACGCTACATTGTACCGTGCATTCCTTTGGATCGCGTACGCGTGTATGCATGTATGTGTAGGTACGTACAAGCCCAGGCGGTATAATTTTTGACGATCTAACGATACAGAACGCCGCGCCGCCACGTATCTCGACGCTGTCGCGTGCTTTCCCAGCTCCGCCTTCCCCCAACAATCGAGGCTCTACCGTACTCTCGTTCAGATGCCGGCCGCTCTCACGAAAGCAATATAAACGCAATTAGTTTCGCCTTCGGTGCTTCGCGAGATCCTTCATTTGTTTATTCACTTTTCGAAGCTGTTGACCCGGATACGCGATTTTTACGGAACGGGAGGAAGAGAGATGGTAATTATTGTATAGTTTTTAGCTGCGGGAAATCTGCTGGCAGGCTCTTCCGTTACCGTGCGAAGGAAACTTGATTTCTCCTTAATCCGAAAAACAATTTATTCTATTTCGATCTCCATCCTGATCATTTTGTAATCCAGACAGAACAGTTTCATTCAACGCGAAGAGTCATAATCTAGCCGTGAGTAGGACCGTGGTTTTAATGTACTCATTAGGGAGATAAATAGGAGAAGAAACAGCAGGAAGGTTAGAAAAATTTCAGCTTGCATGAGCGATTGACGCTAGAACGATCGAGCAACAAATGACGTACATTGTTTCGTAACAGTGACAAGACTGTGCCCGTTCAGACTTCATACAATTTTTAACTTTTTCATTACTTTGTAATGTGTGCTTCAATGAAGAGGTTCGTTAAAGAATTTCCGACGAAAACATTTTCCTCGGGCAAAATCTAGTGTCAAAGAAAGAAGAAAATTTGGCACACGATTTTAATTTTGCATAAAGATCCAGATCCCCGTGGGTAGGTTCTCGGACCCAGCGAATCCTGGGCGCGAGCTTTCGCTGATGACTCGAGCTTCCGATGACGGCGCGTAGGGGTCCGAGATAAAACGAAAGCGCGGATTGTCATCCATTGAGAAGGGTTAAGGGGGACGGGGTATACGCCCGGACCTTAGCATATGCATCTACGAAAAAGATAGCGTGTGTATGTGTGTGTGTAGGCAGCGTGTGCATCCCGGAATAACAGCAACGGGGTCCGGTTGATTATGCGCATAAATTAGCGAGCACTCTTATCGGACGGCGACATGCGGTGTAATCCGGCAACTGAAACGCATTAACAAATGTCAAGTCGATAGTTGAGATAGAGAGAAAGAGAGAGAGAGAGAGAAAGTGATTGCGAGTAATCCTCGCAAGAGCGGCGCGCTTTAGATGCCACAAATCAAGTTTCAACCTCGTATCTCGCCGCGGCGATTTCTCTCGTTCGATCTCTCCTCCTTTCTGCCCTTTCTTCCCCTCCCCCCCCTCTCCGACTTTCACGGCGAAGATCAGAAATCGCTTGTTTCCGAACCGGCGAACCTCGGTTTCAACCCTCGCGGACACAGGACGCCTGGAGACGTCTAAACCAGCGGTTCCGGGATAGTCACGTGACTCCTTAATTAATAACTAATAATTTCCATTCAGTTAAGATCCGTCTTGGACTTGATCCGACGGGTCTCAAGTCTGTGACTGAACTTGTCACGATTTTTTCCTCTGTATTATCGATATTATGAATTTTTTAGTTACGAAACGTGCTTCTAGTTCTTCGGCTTCATTCCGCAGAGAATCGAGACAAAATATAGCTCGATTTATGGTTGGAGAGATTTTCTAGCGCGCGCTGCTCTCGATTTCACCCAGAAAACTCATGAAATGGCATAAAAATGGTTGAATTGAATTTTTGGACTAATTCTAACGCTTGTATTACCAAATATCTGCATAATCTCGGCACAACCTTCCTCTTTCGAACGAGCCCTTCACCTGCGACAAAATATTCTTATAAAAAATATTCTTATATTTTTTGACGGTAATGTAGTCGCTCTACCTTACCCGGGCCCTTAACTCGTTAGTTCCTTCAAGTGCGTCGAGCCAACTTCTTTTTGTTTTAGTTTTGTCTTTTCTTTTGGCATAGGGGTGGTAATATGACCCCCTTGAATATTGATAAAAAAATATTTAACGGAGAACGCGGTGGTATTTGTTATCCCCGTGGATTGCTATGTAGGGAAACCATTTTGCGTTCCCCTTTTAAGACGATCGTCCGATTCGATCGAAACTATGAGCGATATTAGAATTTTAATGTCCGCCTATCGGCGTGTTGGCTCGTGATATCGCGTGAAACGTTCGCGACCAATATTTACACGGGAACGAATATTTTTCAGCGTGTAACATGGACGAATGTTTTGTAAAGTTTGCCGTCCTAACACGCGTATTTCACGGTGCAACGGAATCCGCTTATGAACATTCATTCCGAGCAGAGAATTCCCGCGCATCTGTTGAAGGTACTCGTTCGACCATGCCTTTCAATCTGGCAAACTCCCCGGTTGTGTGTAGTGACGTTGATGGTCGAAAGTTGCTTTGATCAATGCAGTACACGTATCTCTCTCTCAGAATGGGTATAATTAATACATCGTTTAGAAATATGCGTCTATTTACGCTCAAACTTGCCCGCAACATTCGCGAGCCCGAGCGAATTCCGAATTACCCGAAAACGGATAATCGTTTGCTAATTAGCGTTAACATTGTTCCCCCGCGAAATAATGAACTCTCGTTACGTTAACCCTCCGATAGTTTCTTTTTTTTTTTCGAGCCGGAACGAAAAGTATCCAGTTTGTGATGAACTATTGTAAACTATTGTATTGTATTGGGTGATAGTAAAAACGAAAACAATAAACGTGGAACTTCGAAGTTGCACAGTTATTTGCATTTATATTCGAGTAAGTTCGTACAAGTGTAATTTTATGCAAATTTATTTGATATTGTTCTGATATGTCATCCGATCGTTGGGAAACCAATGAACGTACCACCAACATTTGTGCAACTGTATTTTCAAAAATGAAACAAGGTTTCGTGCCGTATGAATATATCGTAAATCAACGACGCTGTTGGATTTTACGAGGAAGCGCTGATTATGAAATTGCATGTAGCAACAAATACGGAAAATAAAAAACAAAACAGAGGGCAATTAGAAAAATTGTACACATTATAAATTATTTCCCGGAAATTTTTGGCGAAAGTATTCTTAAGGTCTCATAGTTTCACGAGGTACAGTGAAAATTTTATACCCATATACAAGAGACTGTCCCCCTCCAACAACTATGCCTTAATAAAGTTTAATCCAATAGGCGGCCGAAATGCTTGACGCGGTTTCGTCTTAGAAATTTCAAAAAGTCGTAACTTTCACGACACGTAATTCTATTCCAGGGCGTACTGCCACTTAATTCGCTCAGTTTTCTCAAGGTTCATAAACTTATACGTTCCATTAAGGATAAAATCTTGAGTGCTGGCGTGAAATAATCTGTTAATTGCGTCCTCGCTTTTTACAATGTTGAAACGAAAAAAAAACGTACCTAAGAACGAGATCAACCCAGGCAAATGAATAAACATCACACAATAATTTACGTGCTTCATTTTTCTTCACGCTTTCTTTATTAGTTGACGAAAAAAGGGTTTCAATTTTTCACGGCCATGGCAAGGTCACCTTATGCCTTCTGAATGGAATGTTTTTGTTTTGGTATTCCAATAGTACAGAAAAAGTTCAGCATACGTCTTTGAAACGACCTTGAGACCACTGAAAGTCACAGGAAAGATGTTTACCTTCAGTATTTTCACGACCATAGCAATATCTTAGGTTCCGGTCGCACAAAAAATTTCCTTTCATAGTATCGAGCAGTTTTAAGCCATCTTCCTCAAAGGACCTCAAAAAAAAAAAAGGAACCCGGGACCGTCCGTTTCTATTTTCGCTGACAACGAGAAAAGTTCGGCGCGGCGTTCCTTAATAAACAGAGAAACCTAATTGAAATGTAAAACTGGAAAGTTCACCGGCGTGGTCGCGTAAAAATCGAGCTTCGTGTAGGCGGGTTCTCGCGAAGTCGTCGCGCGGAACCTCGAAGTAACAAGCGCTATATCGCATTAAACGCTTTTCCCCCGGAATTTTCTGGAAGCTCCTGCGGGCCAAGTGCGGGGCTCCCGTTTATCACGGCGGGCCAGAGTCGAAATGGTTGAAAGCTTTTTGCGCGGCATCGCGCGGAATATTTTGCCGGGGAACGAGATCGGTACGTTCCTGTGTGTCCGTTTGCCAGAAGCAAACCCTTAGGAGGAACCGCGAGCGATCTAAAATCGTTCTGCATAGAACTATGACTGCCGCCACTTCCGGTAGAATGTTTACTTCGTCGTAAAAATATTTCGTAGGGAACGGAGAGCCCGGAGAGCATGTTCGTCCGCGGATTTTGTTTGGCTCGCCGAGGAAAAATGCTCGGCGCTATAGCGCAACGGAGAATCCGGGTAGGAAAGATGCTTGAGAAATATTTGGAAATATTTTAGGAAGTTGTACAAAATTTTGGAAAACAGTTTAGCAGGGAAATAATTAAAGACGCGGGGGTAGACCCTTGGATAATAAATTGATAATAGAAATTGAAATGTATTTGCACATCTTGAGCGACTAAAGTCGTTTTTCACGGATTATTCATGGATTATTGTTATCGACGGGTTTTCGTGATGTTTTTACAATAAAATCGGATAGACGTGCGTTGCAAGAATACAAAAGGTGCGTTTCAAGAATGAACGCAACACGGTAAGACCTTGGTCTTGAATCAAAGCGCCCGTGTGTTAAGTTGCAATGTAGAATTTTGCAACTGATCGAAAAGGAGGTTGTTAGTTAATCGTGCCGGCGCGAAGTGGGAGAATCGTGCGGCGGCGCGCGGGTAAAGCTCTTCCCCGCGCTGAAGGGAGCATCTTTATGGTAATGGCGGGACTTTTATCTGAATTTCCGAAGGTTGGCGCCAATTTTCCCGCAGCAGGAACATTCGGTTGAAAACTGAGTGGTCTGGTTCGCATTAACTGCGCGGTCAAGAAGGGTTCGGCTCAGCGGAGAGAGAGAGAGCCGGGCTCGCGTCGATCCGATCCCACGGGACCTCGCTGTTCCAGGATCTTTTGTTCAACGGAAAACCCGATATTGCACCTCGAGGAACTCGACTCTCTCGAAACGCCGCCCGTAATGTAAGTAAAAAAGCGCGGTGCTACTTTTGCCAAAAATTAACCCCGACCCTCCCGCGTCGCTACGCTCGCGAAAAAATATTCTCTCGGCGGTTTCACGCCAAACAATAAATCAGTAAATCCATAAATAAAACGGTAAATCCTTATAAAAATTTATACGGATTTTGCTAAATTTCTATATTCAATCGTTTCCAACGGAAGCTTCTCTGTAATTTGAAGAATTGAGGAATTGAAAAATGTGAAATCGGTAATTTTTAAGTTGGCAATATTGCGCGCGAATGTGAAAGAAATACGGACGGTGTAAAATAAGGTGGAGACGCGATTACGCGACATGGCGGAGATACACAAAGAATGGGGAACGCAGAATTCACGTTCGGAATACGCAATTCCAGTCAATCGGGATTCCTTTGAATTCTCGAGACACAAGGTAACCATGGCGGCTCCACGTGCCATCCTACGCCACACCATTATCATAGAAAAAGTATTCTTCATATAAGAGAGGCGTAATAAAGTCCTATGGGAGAACGCGGCTCCCATATTAGAATAGTCGAGGGATGACTTTCCCGCGCCATTGAATTATTGCGTCTCTGCGTAGTCGACGCTATTACGTCTCTCTTTTCCGCGCATATATCTTCATTAAAAATGGATGTTGCAGTTTATTTTCCAGTCGGCCGTTATCATTTTACTTTTCCGAATGAAATACGCCGCACCTTTCAACAACAAATGTCACCGTGGTTAATGCAATTCCTGCAACCTGAATTATTGATCTTTCGCTCTTCCGTGGCGCGAATGTCCGAAAAATTGTCGCTTCTCATTTCTTCTTCGGCCCCGCCAAAATTGTTTTACGTTTCGCACGAAATTCTCTCGTCAAATTTTAATCGTTTTCACCCTCGCGTTCGCGTGAGAAAAACGCGCGTGTTCATTGACGGTAATTACAAGTCGACCGAGGATTTTATGAATTTGTAATTTCGTTCATTTTTTAAAAATCACGCGCATGCTCGAAGGACTGATAAATATGTGTGCGAAATCCCAATGCGAAAGATTCGATAGTTTTTCGGAAAAAAATTCCTATTCGATCCCTGTGTCCTGTGAAGCAAACAATTTTGCTCGCAGATCCGCAGTTTAAAAAAATATAACTCATGTGATTTTGAATATTCTTATTTTTTAAAAATCACACGCATGCTCGAAGGACTGATAAATATGTGTGCGAAATCCCAATGCGAGAGATTCGATAGTTTTTCGGAAAAAAATTCTTATTCGATCCCTGTGTCTTGTGAAGCAAACAATTTTGCTTGCAAGCCCCCAGTTTAAAAAAATATAACTCATGTGGTTTTGAATATTCTTATTTTTTAAAAATCACACGCATACTCAAAAGACTGATAAATATGTGTGCGAAATTCCAATGCGAAAGGTTCGATAGTTTTTCTGAAAAAAATTCCTATTCGATCCCTGTGTCCCGTGATGCATTTTCATTTTCAGATTTGTACTTTAAAACAATACAGCTAGTGTAATTTTGATTATTTTTATTTTTAAAAAATCACGCGCATGCTTGAAGGACTGATAAATATGTGTGAGAAATCCCAATGCGAAAGGTTCGACAGTTTTTCTGAAAAAAATTCCGTTCGCGCGAGAACGTCCACGAACATTAGATCACCCTGTTAAAACGATCTCAAAATGGCGAGAAGAATGCTGTTCGAAATGTTCGCGTGCGGACGGTGGATCTGTGATTAAAAAGTGGTCGTTGAACGACGATTATCCGTATCGTTCATGTGACAACTGCACGTGGATACGGAATTCGTGCGCACAGCACGATGTGCGCCGGCATAGGCTCACCGTTAGTCTTGGCGGCAGTTTCGAACGAGTTTAAATTAGTTTAGTTGGCAACAAGTTTCGCGAACAGCACTGTGCCGCGATTAATCCGCCGTACGTGGATTTATGGTTTGCCATAGACGGTCATTTCTCTTCGTCAGCTACATACCAGCACAGGCCGCCACATATCCACATCCGGCAGCCCTGCTGGCTGCGTGAATTCATATTATCGAGTCGACCGGCCGGACGATCGGCGCGATAAACTTTCTTGGTTCCCTGCCCAGGAAGTATAATAGAGCCGTTATGGGATATCCTTGCAACGACCTCTGCGCTAGCCCCTATAACGCATCTCGACGCGTAACTCCTCCCCGAAAAATTAAATAATTAATTACTCCGATCGAGCCCATCCGGTAACCGCTCCTATCTTTTGAACGGCATTAAAATTGCATTAATTGCAAGCTACAATTTAAACGATCCTAGAATATAACACGACAGTATTTTTGGTTCGGTGGTTTTACCGTTTTCAATTTCATCCACTCGTTTCCGTCATAAATATGAATAAAATCCGCACTCTAGATATTCTTTTATAATGATGGTAAAGCGTCATCGACGAGACAAACGTGCAAACAATTATGGACGCTAGTTTGTCGGCAACCTCCGGACACGCGAAACTAATTGGAACATTAGAAACGCCGATACGTTTGACAACGAGAACTCTCGATGCTGGCGGGGACGCGATGAAATCAATTTTGTGGAACCGTATACCAGTTAAATAATAATTGTACCGTTCGAAAGGGGTGTCTGTTTCGAGCGTAATGCCTCTGTCGATGGTTCTAACGATTCGGCTACGGTACCGGAGTTGTACGACAGCGTAAAAGATGGAATAAACATAAACGAATATTGGTTATTAACCCCTTCCACTACTTTCACGAGTCTGACTCGTGATGAAGATTCTGAACCGAGTCTAATAAATATGTATGTTATTAGTTTCCTTTAAATACAATTCTATTTTGGCATTCTTAATGTACAACTGTTGCAGAACATGTAGGCATAGAATAGACATAAATTTTCTCCTTTCCTTAGGAAATTATGAATTACAAAGAAGTTCTAGTTAGTGAAACCGTAAAATAAATCGTAGTGCAAATCGTAGTTTGTTTCAGAATTTTGATTAAATCTGACCAACAGTTATTCTTTTTACACTCGTGTTGCACATGAAGGTGGTACAGTAAAGCCTCGATCTAAGCCGAGCGGAGCTACACGATCTTAGTCCACTGGGGGGGCATACTTCGAAAAGCTCCCTCAGATCTTTACTACGCATAACTTATTTACAACTGTATTCTAGG
>CM052133.1:2364359-2384802 GCA_028454255.1 Halictus ligatus | reverse complement strand
GTGACCGGACGGTGACCGGACGGTGACCTGACAGACCTGACAGACCTGAGTGACCGGACGATGATGACAATTACACATTTGGAGCTCATTTAGTCCCCATAGATTCCCAAATAATTTCCAATTGCCGCGAGAAATGCCGAAAGTTGGTACACAATTCGCAGCCGGCGATAACTATAAAGCAGACGGAAGTTTAAACAATTGGGTAGGACCCTCGCACGAATCAGAGATAAAACGGTGTTCCATTGACTCATCGAGTAGCCCGCGAATCTGCAGCACGGAATCGCGACGGGGTTGCGAAACGTTTTCGCGGGGAAAATGGAGGAGAGGTTAGGTGGAGGAAAACAGTGGCGTTATCTGCGGCGGAAATGTTTTTCCGAGCGTGATACTCGCGTCGGCGAAGGTGTCCCCGCGAGCGCGAGATAAACGGGCCAATTTTCCCGAGGCTTAAGTCACTAGCAATATTGCAGGCGGCGACCTAGGCCGACCTTCCATCTTCTTAGATCGTTGGCGGCGTTTAATGTGACGCGCGATGCGCTATGGATCTTCCTTTTCGCAACCGGCTGCGTCGCTCGGAAATCCCACGCAACACGAGCTCTCTCGCCTCGAGCGCGAAGATGAAGAGCGTGGGATAATATTATAGTTTCATTGGGAGAGCACCTGAGTCGCGTTATGCCGCTACCAACCCGGGCCGGGGATCTCGCACGACTGCCTTGTTCCGCCATTTGTCTGGATTGCACTCCCGTGGATCTTTATTTCAGATTTACTCTCGCTACCTGATACCCGCCCGCGATACAAGCGGACCGTGGCTCCGTTCGGTTCACAAGCGGGTTCTCGCCGCGCCATTGTGAGCCGAACTACTCGTAAAACTATTACCGACCTTGGTCGTGACACCTGTCACCGGCGACCATCGTCCTTGCGGATCATCATGCGCTCCCCGTGATTCGCCGAATTTCCGCAGACCAACGCTCCCCACAATCTTCGCACGGAAAAGCGAATTACTATTGGGGCTCCTACTGCCTGCAAAACAACCTCACGCACCCAATGACACGAATAAAAAGTGTTTTTTTGTTTTATTAAGCTATAAAACCCCACATGGGATTATTAGCCGCATGCACATGGCTGTGCATGCTAACATTACATTATGTAGGTGGCTTATAAACTAGGATTTAGACGTATGAACTAGGATTGAGACAATGTAGCGAACGTTTTCGAATACAATATTAACGCTAAAGATATAAGCAATGAGACTTAAGAAACGAATGTATGAAAAATAGGGGACAAAGAAATAGAAAGTGTTCCCTGCTAAGAAGTCTCTACGAGTTTTTATTTCAGAAACGCTTCAACTGTGATTAACAAATGGAAAAATAAATGATGAGCAGCATTTAACTGAAGCTTCTTTTCGTTCGTCGTGTCAGTCGCAGACTGTCAATTAAACTTACAATTAGCTTGTTTCATCCAATTGCGAGAAAAGGAGAATTTGTTTGTAGGTACATGCGTTTTATTTTCGCATAAATCAAAGAACGACGGCGAGGTTTATTTATTTCTTACCGTAAACTGTGCATCATTCTAATAGTGTAGACTAATTCATTATATTCCAAGTGCAAGATTCGAATGGTTGCCAATTACACTGTGCAACACCAAAATCGTTTTGCAATACCTGTTGGGTGATTCTTATACACATTGTCCATCACGAAACGTTTTCGAAAAATTTTGGTTCTTGTAAAAATGCCGGATTTATTGTTACGCAAAAACTAAACACGCGAGAAAGTTCAAATTTGAGTCAGGAAATAGAGGGAACTCTCCTCTACATATTCGTATAGCTAATTATATTTTTATCTACTTCCTGATAGTTGTAAATGGTTGTTAACATTTGAAAATGTGCCGACGTACTTTGTACCCTCTATTTTTGCATTTATGTGAAAAATCCTTTATCCAGCGGGAATTTACTATACAGGAATGCATTCTACAGACATTTCTGGTAAAGAAACCATTCACGAAAAGTATTTGGTTCCCTTAGTATACGAGATGATTAAGAAAATAGTCATTGACGGCCATTTTCTCGACTCGCCAGGGCCGTCGCTGTGCGTAGTCGACGTTGGTACCACTAAAGTATGTCTTTGCTTAGTATTCTCAATTACATACATTTCTTTTTTGTCTTTTTGTCACAGGTATTGCAAAACTCGAGAAAAGGTTTGATTTTGTTGGACAGTGTAATTTGTATAATTTGCATCCGCATTTTTGGAGAATACTGCGCAGAAAGTGCCGCAGTAAGGAAATTCGACGATGCGCAATCAGTGATTATAAATGTTGGAACAAATGTCCGTCATTATCAGATTGTTTTCGTTCGCTCGAACGTAACGACAATGGCGGAGAAGTCGAACGAATAATATTAGCAGGTTTTATTTCCCGGTGGTAAACAGCAATAGCGCGTGCGACGATAATAAATTGTATAAATGAGGCGGGCGAATTAAAAGCTGATTAGCCGAGTTCGTTTGCCAGGTCGTGTCGCTTTGTGCCTGAGTTCGCGCGAATATGAGGATTTCGACTAATTTAAGCTACAACGGAGCGCGCGCGCGCGCGCCGTATTTAGCACGCGTGTCATAGTTTTAATTCGAGCAGGCTTTTTATATAAACAGTACCGGTTCCCCGGAAAGTTTTTAATTAAATTAGAATGCACGGAGCTGCGGTGGTCTGGCGCAACCAGGAAATCCTTCTTCTCGCGCAGCGTGTACTGTAAAAAATTATTGAATTTTGTTACACGGCCCGAGTCGCCCGACAATGGAACTTCAAATGTCTCGGTTATTTTTAACGGTACGGAAAAGCTTGCAATATTAAGCAGCAAAAAGTTTCCGGGTGGAACCTAGGATCATTTATGTCCACACTCATGACAGTACAGTACACTACGAATTGCACAGTATGCTTTTTAGCACCAAGTATAATCGAGAAAGAAACTGTCGCACAGATTGCAATTTACTCGAGGAATTTGATATTTTAAAATCAAATAATAACTATCGTATAATTGCTCTTCGTTACCTCCGAGGTTCATGCATTTTTTAGTACTATGTTTTTAGCAATTTGATCTAATGGCACCGGACAACGACGCGTTTTAACGAGATTAGAACATTTATGGGACGGAATAAATGATGCGAACGACCCGCACGCACGCCCTCGAGTCTCGTCCGGCCCTGAACCTGCGTGGTAATTAGATATAATTAATACAAACCTAGAGCCAGACCCAAAAATATTAATTACACGGACAGAAAGCTCTAGATTACAGATTTGCAACGGAGTTTCCAGACGCGGCTAATTTGCATGCTTAAGAAGACCGTGTACAGTTGCATATAGCGCGGCACTTTGTTTCGCCGGCTGCGCAAATTGCATCTTCAAGTATTTACTAGAGATTTGATTCCATCCGGTACGTATTCCGGCTGCGCGATTATTTTCTGTTGCATTAGCTGTGCTCGCCGGTGTTCCATTTTTACCGGTGGAAAATTGAACAGAAGCAGAACCGTTCTAATTGTGATATGACGTCACGAAAAGATTGGACATTTGGCGGACAGAGACTTTTGTGAACCGAGATGGATAAAAGTTCTATTATAATTGTGATATAAAAGTTCTAGGCTAATCTCGGGTCACTTTTCACATGTAGAAATGAATGTTTATTCCATACCTTTAAACCTAGAGAAATTTTCGATTTTCAGAGTAATTTCTCGGTGGAAAATTGTCGATCGACGGAAATCATTTTCGAGAATTTTGTTTCGCGGGAAAAATAATTCCAGCGGACTTGCACGTATCGGTATCGGGCTCGATTAGTTTCCATCGACGAAATAAAATAAAATAAATTGGGTAATTTGTCCATCGTTTCCAGTTGGTTCTTCCGTGGCACAGATTGTTCACTTACCGGGCCACTTATCTCGAGAGACCGAGAGGAGGCTCTCTTCGTTACGTCCGTAACGACACACGTTTCATTCCGCAAGAGGGTTATTACACTCCGCCGTCAATTTTCGAAAACAAAGAGAGGATCACGGGTAAATATTGTTGTCAGCAGATCGAGGACGCCGAGTTATGCTGCACTGTGGATGATTCAATAATTGAAGGGAGCATCTGTCTTCTCTGTACCTTCTATTTACGCTGTCGGAAATTTCTCCTCGACCGCTTTTTTCTTTTCTTCGCCGCTGTGTGTGGCTCGAGGATCTTCGCGATTGTTAAAAATTTATTTACGCAACCGTTACGTGTTCTTCAATCATCCGGAAGGGACTCGATCGTTTTCTGGTGAACGAGCACACAAAATGGGATCGGTTTATATTATTCTAGAAAATAGACTGAGAATGTATCTGCAGTTGAACATTAATTTTCGAAAGATTATTAAATAAGGGACTGCGAGATTAATGTGGCGAGGTGCTTCTACAGCAATATTTATATGAATCTTGATTTGACCGTCGACGATCATGAAAATCATTTTCTGGTGAAGAAGCACACAAAATGGGATCGGTGTATATTCTAGAAAATAGACTGAGAATGTCTCTGCGGTTGAATATTAATTTTCGAAAGATTATTAAATGATGGATTGCGCGATTAATATGCCGAGGTGTTTCTACAGCAATATTTATATGAATCTTGATTTTTCTAGGATATCGCAAATTTTTATCAGTTTCTGTCGACGGTCATGAAAATCATTGAAAATTGCATTGTCAGTTTTACAGATTTTGCATCAAGTTTGCATCAAGTTTGCCTGTGTATCGGTAAACTATTCCCCAGCCAATCGCATTATTTTCCTCAACTTACTCTTCAGTCCATCCCCCGGGGTATTAATTCTTCCGGAGACAAAGTCAGCGCTTTTAAAATCGATGGATTAGGGTCGCAAACCCGTGGGCTCGGCGAACGAAAAATATTCGAACAAATCAACGGACCGACAACAAACGGTTCAAAAAACATTTGCTCCTCGCAAATAAACGAATACATCATCTACATACCAAGTAATCAAACAGTAATGCAACTGCAATAAACGCTAATAACTCCCGTAAACTGTAATTACAATTAACCAGGAAATCATACGTCAAATCCAGTACAGACTGTAATTGTAATTAATCATCTGCATTCGATCTCCATTGCGCACACACGTTTTGCGGTTCGCGCGTGAACGTTTGCAAATCTGTTGATTAATCAGGGTTCGAGGGTTTTTATAATTTCCTTGGAGACGAAACTTTCGAAGGCTCCGGCGGAGGTTTCCGGTGCCGATAAAAATTCATAAAAATTTTTAGGAATTGTCTGTCAGCTATTTTTCGCTCCGCTTCGACGCAAATGCAATCACGACGCGATCGCACACTGCCGACAGGAATAATTCGCGGTAACAATGATCCGGGCGCGGCGCAAACGCCCGTCGCAAGTAGCATAAATAAAGCGGCGGCGGGGGTTGGGGGGAGGTTGAGGGGCGGGGGCAAGTATTCGTCACGAGGAAGGACCTACTTAACATTCTTCGAGGCCCGCTCGAGGCTCGCGGTTACCGCAGGAATACCCGTGGAATCGTCAAGTCGCTTCACGTAGAACTCAATTTATTTCTCTCATATAATCGGGACACGGTCGCCGGCATGTAAACGCGGGCGAACCGAGAAGTATGGCGGGGGATGAATGCACAGGTAGAAGGGAAACAAATTGGAAATAGAGAAAGCAAGGAGGACGGAGATTGGACCGAGAATGCGTCCCGGTGCGTACGTGTTGGTTGTTCTTTATGAAAGGCGAGTAGCTAAACCGCTTTCGATTTGTAATCCGGACGGGGACGCATTCGCTGCTAGATTTACCGACGAAAAGAAGGGGCAGAGTAAAAGAGGAGAGAGAGAGAGAGCGGAAGAAAGTCAAAAATAAAAGGAGGCCTCGGCGAAGGAGGCGCCATTTCGATCCAAAGGAGCAATAACGAGCAAATCCGATCTGCTTGCTAGTTTCCCCGCTATCGGCCGCCTTTTTGCCGCCATCAACTAACTAGCTAACCCCTTATCGAACGGAATATCTGCCCACATACGTCGACGGTATGTACCCGTGCCGCGTGTGCATCTATCTCCATGTGCACATGCATTCCTGCAGTGCCCGGTATATGACGGATATCGGATACAACGCGCGCGAATGCCACCCCCGATGGAAGAAAACATTTTCGGAAAGAAAGAGAAAAGGGTTTCTCGGCCGGAAACCGCAACCACCCCCCGATCGCGGATAAATTACGAAATATATCCCGGCCGAGAAGAGTGCCCTCGCAACACTATCAATGGCCGCCGATCAAATTTATTCGATTGAACGGTAAATCACCGAACAGCTTTCGAATATTTCATCGCACAGTTATCGAGATTGCAAACATTCTTCCGTGGGAAGTTTTGATCAGTTTTTGTCGTTCGAGCACGTTTCACGTATGAGTAGTGAAATTTCCTTAATTTAGATTTTGTAATATTTACGGAGCTGCTGTAAACAGTGAAATAAGAACGGAAGACGAATAGATTTTACGCGTATAAGTGAAATTTCCTTAATTTATATGTTTTAATATTTACGGAGCTGTTGTAAACAGTAAAATAAGAACGGAAGACGAATAGATTTTACGCGTATAAGTGAAATTTCCTTAATTTAGATGTTTTAATATTTACGGAGCTGTTGTAAACAGTGAAATAAGAACGGAAGATGAATAAATGTTACGCGTATAAGTGAAATTTCCTTAATTTAGATGTTTTAATATTTACGGAGCTGTTGTAAACAGTAAAATAAGAACGGAAGACGAATAGATTTTACGCGTAAATTGCTTTCGAATATTTCATCGCACAGTTATCGAGATTGCAAACATTCTTCCGTGGGAAATTTTGATCAGTTTTTGTCGTTCGAGCACGTTTCACGTATGAGTAGCGAAATTTCCTTAATTTAGATTTTGTAATATTTACGGAGCTGCTGTAAACAGTGAAATAAGTTTCGCGGAGAACGGAAGACAGATAGATTTTACGCGTAAATTGCAGTCCGGTAATGACAAATGTGTTTTTCACCGACAACTCTCGGCGCACAAAGGCGAGAGCAACGTTTGACCATTTTTAGGTATCGAATATTTCGTGCGCGTTCAACCGTGCGTGATCTCTACCTCTTTTTTTCTCTCTCTCTCTCTTCTTTTCTTCGTTCTTTTGTTTTCTGCCCGCCGCCCGCGAAAGGAGATAGAAAAATAAAAATACACAGGAATAGTTTTGCGCGATATATAGAATCTTGATGCGACGATAGTGCACGTCAGCGACATCAAAGGATTTCAAACGTGTGCCACTGTCATGTTTTCGCTTGGTCCTTGCGCGAATTAAAATCTCAGACGTGAGTGCGCTTTCACGCTGCCCGCAGTATGTGCACTCTGCACGCGAGGAGATGCGCGTCGTGCCTAGACCAAGTGTCATCAACGGTTGCACGTCTGGCGCATTCCGGTACGAACTATAACGCCATGTTGTTTTTCGCAACGCCGGGAATCTCAGGATTTTTTCCGTTACGCCCGGAAAAAATATCCGCTCGTTGCTCGCTACGATGATCAAACATTTTTGCGACGCGAAACCACGAATCCGACAATTCTTGAAAGCAGCTTTTTATCACTGTTTTATCACTTTATTTCGAATAACATTGATAGAGGAAACTCATTTCTCGAGTCTGCAGGAATTTCTTTTTGCTGTCCAGAATTTAAAGAAATAGTAATAATTTATAATTTAGTGGTAGATATTAACCCCTTGCACTCGGCACGATTTTGTCTTGGAATATTTTCATTTTATTGATACGAAACTGATCCGATTTCCACATACAATATCTAAATGTTTCGTAGTCTGTTAAATACAATTTTGTAATGTAACAAATACATTGCAATATTTGTTGTAATTTCTATGAAATAATGCCACAACAATTTCTAGTGGACCTTCAGAATCACCACTCGAGTGCAAAGGGTTAACAAGTTAAGTGCCAAGAAAATCAATCCCAGAAAACCTCACAAAATCAGTGTAATATAATTAATGAAACCGAAACTAGAAATCTAAAATATACTATAGCGAATGCTATAACTCAACTCTTCTGAACTCTAAATCTGAACTCTAGATCTGAACTCTAGATCTGAACTCTAGATCTGAATAAAACACGGTTTATCCGAATATCTCGAAATAAAAATTTATTTCCAAACCCAGTAAGAAATTACTGTCAGTCATATGTGACTGACGTGACAGCTAACGTGTTAAATGAATTTTAAATACAGGAATTGCTAATACTTTGGAGGAAAAGCTTCGCCCCTGTTGCCGTCCAAAAATGTTTCTAAACATGCCTATCCGCCTATCCGAAAAATTTTTAGCAGAACAATTTCTTTCCAGAAAGGCGATATTAAAGATTCATGAAAATTTGTTTCAGTGGTCGCGAAAGAAAATTGATATATTTCCAAGAAAATAGTGTATCCGTACTGAACGAGTGAATTGTATATCGCAATAAAAATAAGTTTCCAAACCTAATCAAAGATCAGTCGCGTGTTAAAGCTTACTCACTGCTGATCCACCTCGACGCAAAGTCAGAGTTTATCCGAAAAATGATTGATACAAAGTGAAACGTGGCATCTAGAAGGTCGTCGACCCGCTCCATGATTATGTTCCCCGCTCGGCGTTGGTCTCCGCCGTTTTTAGGCAATATTCGCAAATCTTGGGGTGCATCGGAGGGCAATATGTCGCGGTTGAAGGGGTGCACGCGTGCCCCGGCTGGTCGGACAAGGATAAGACGACGGGCAAAGGAACAAGCGCAGCGAAAAACAGGAACAATGATCGGACACCGAGGAAAAAGCGGGAATACGTCGAGCGAAAAACGAAACGTACGAGAGAGGGTGTGCTTCCGGGGAGGCATTGTGGGTGGGATAAAGCGGCAGATGCGAGCCGAGCATCGAGCGGGAGATAATGAAGTCGCGTACATTCACGGGTGTAACTAAACTTCTCATTTAGCGATTCCACGCCTCCCACTTCCTTCCCCGGGACGCGAGGAGATCAGTTCTCGTTCATGATACAACGGAACGCATAACGCCGGGGGTACATGAAACGACGTAATGAGCGCAATTATACGGGGGGGAATAACGAGCGCCGTGTCCAATCGGAGATGTTTATTTCACTAATCCTCGCCCCACACCCCCCACCACCTCCCGGAGTTAAGACCAATCGTTTCCGCGAGTTTAATTTACAAAACGCCAGGAATTTACGCGGCACGCGAGCCCCGCTTAATCCGCAAACAAAAATCTCAGGGAAAAATTCTCGCAACTGTTTTAATCCTCCGGCAGACGCGGCGAGAGAGTCCATTTTAATCCGGCGCCGCTGTAATAACAACAAAAGTCGGCCCCCGGCCGAAAGTAAGGCGGTTATCGCGTTAATGCGATTGTTGCGTCGTTCGGCGGGGATCGCGTTTCGGTTCGGAATTTCATATTTCAAACAAACACGCGGAAGCATCGACGCGCGCGCGCGCGCTGCCCCGACAGAAGTCAAATATTTAACCGGGGATCCGGCGTACGTACGTTCGTTCGTTTGTCGCGGAAACGTTTCCGCCGGCGGAACGATCTCCGCGCGAAACGGTATCGGCAACACGTAGCAATCAGACACCGCGGCGGGCGCAACTTTAAAATTAACCGTCGTAAATTTAAATGAACTCGCGGTTCCCATGGAACTGCGCGCGCACGTGACTTCGCGCGTTCACGCCATTAACTCGCAAAAGGTTGCCCGCCGAGACAGGAACCCGAAGACGTGCCGCCGAGAATCGGTCGTTTCTCTTTCCGCCGTGAAAGTTCCGGCCATTTTGTCGAACCTTTACCCATCAACTCGTTGCAAACACTCCGCGGTATGTAGCTATTATTTGCTGTCGAGTCACAGATTACAATCTGCTCGAGAACGTAGAACGTAGGGGGTGTAAAGAAATTATTCATTGCTAAATTATTAAGCCACCCCAAAATTAAATTTAACACTAGCTTTACGGGACCCGTAGAAGCGACGGATTCTAATATTTTTAATTCTCGAATATTCAAGCTGATTTCTTTGGGTATATATCACCAAAAAATTAGATTATCTAAAATCAGATTACAATCCGGTCGAGAACGTAGAACGTACGGGGTGTGGAGAAATTATTTATTGCTAAATTATTATGCCATCGCAAAATTAACTTTTACAGTAGCTTTACGTGGCCCTGTAGAAACGACGGATTCTAATATTTTTAATTCTCGAATATTCAAGCTGATTTCTTTGGGTATATATCATCAAGAAATTGTCCCCGTGAAAGTTTCGGCCATTTTGTCGAACCTTTACCCATCAACTCGTCGCAAACACTCCGCGGTATGTAGCTATTGTTTGCTGTTGAGTCACAGATTACAATCTGCTTGAGAACGTAGAACGTAGGGGGTGTAAAGAAATTATTCATTGCTAAATTATTAAGCCACCCCAAAATTAAATTTAACACTAGCTTTACGGGACCCGTAGAAGCGCCGGATTCTAATATTTTTAATTCTTGAATATTGTGTTAATACAAGCAGATTTCTTTAGGTATGTATCATTAAAAAATTGTCCCCGTGAAAGTTTCGGCCATTTTGTCGAACCTTTACCATCAACTCGTCGCAAACACTCCGCAGTATGTACATAGCTATTATTTGGACGGATTCTAATATTTTTAGTTCTCGAATATTGAGTTAGTGCTAATTTCTTTGGGTATATATCATCAAAAAATTGGCAACAAATTTTTATATAGTAGATCTATACTACTAGAGATAAATCTATACTAAAATATAGATAGATCTATACTAAAATATAGATAGATCTATACTAAAATATAGATAGATCTATGCTACTTTTATAAAGTAAAGTAGTAATTTTTAGTGCTCCGTAAACCTAGTGTTAACGAGCTTCAACTCTGCAGTCTTTATTCCACCAGTTAAAATGATTTTGATTTCGTTCGATTCGTTCAAATTAAAATGGTCGCATTCTCGGGCAAGGCGTGCGCGCGCCGGTTGTCTGTCGGGATATTCCTGGAGGAGCATAATTCCCGACGTCGGGCTGATTAACGATGAAAATTTGATTCAATGTAAGAAAGTAGGGAAACGTGTACGGCGGAGTGGGTCACGATAAATCTACGGGCGCGGGTCGGGAAAAATCTGTGTGCCGCGCCGATCAATAGATTATCAGTAGGTGTGTATGTACAAACGCGGTTTAATCACCGTGCTGATTTATGGTCCGTGGCCATGCGAGGATCCGCAATCGAACGCGCGTGTCTTGCACGAACCTAAATTCCTATTGACTCGAACCCGTCTCCGTTTTAATATCCCCGAAGCCCGACTTCCGCTTCCTACTGGCGACTTTCAACTGCCATAGGTTCGCTATGCACTCGGGAAGCAGTCATCGACCAAAAAATGGCAGGTCTGACGATATCTTTATTCTCGCAATTACTGAAATTGTACGAATGCTTTTCACTCGAACGTTACGCGTCTTTGCGTAAGCGACTGTCGAAAGAAAAGTTGATTGGAACGAGAAGTATGGTTGTTAGAGTCAGGGGGAGGTTTCGAAATAATTGAAAAACTACAAATGGGAGCGTACGGTACAATTAGTTTGAGTACAGTTTTCCATTTGCGGAAAGTTTTGAAAAGCGCGTTTTCGAACGTGTCTGGCTACCCGGTGTCCGACCAACGCGAGCCATTACTACTTGTACGCGCCGATGATAATGCACGCTTCCTATTTCCGAGTGGTCAATTGATTCCTCGATTACTATCGCGCTCGCGAGACCATTGTTAAATACCCCTGTCGATCTTTCGAAATTGCTGTATCAACAATTCACTACATTCTCTGGAATTCTATACGAATCGTGAAACGAAGAAAAATATAGGCAACATTATAATCCGACAATTTCAGTTCCGGTGGTCGAATGTACGAAAAGGGGCGGAATGTTGTTAATTCATAGGGATCCACGGCAGAGAATTGCGCCAGCGAAATTGACGTAAGCAGCAAACATACGTTAATAGGTAGTGCTGTGCATGCTCTTTTGGGACGACCACTCTCAAAATTATTCGCGAACAAAAGGTCCGTGAAAACAGGGAAAGAAGGCGCGCGCGCGCGTTTGCATTCCCCATTCGCCGAGCCCGGGCACTCTGGACTTCGTGTTTGAACGCATCGTTGACCTGTCACAAACGACACACGTGGAGACCGCACAATAAACAAAACTGCAAATGAGACTCGCGATTCGGCCTTTTCCTCTTCTCACGATGTTGCCTCGAGTGTGTGTGTCCCTCCACCCCACCCCCACCACGCTTTTCACAACTGAACGACAAGAATGCCGGCAAAGGCAAACAAAAGAGGACAGCTCGAGGACGCGCGCACCATTTGAAACAACGCATTTTTATCCTTCCTGTCCCGGCAGTTTTACAAATTGAATGCGCAATATAAACAATCGTTCCGACACCCCAATCTCGCTCCACCATTCAGAAACACTATTTTCTTGGAAATGTCTCGCCACCACTGAATCAAATTTTCATGAATCTTTAATATCACCTTTCTCAATAATTTAAAAATTATTGCGCTACAAATTTGGAATATATTAGGTCTACTAGGAATATATTAGGTCTACTAGGAATATATTAGGTCTACTGTCACGATAGTGTCACACCAAGTGACAATACAAGTTGACTTCGGTTGACTATCTCTCTTTATCATTGCATTTACACACATGTACTCTCCTAAAACGATAGAAATTTTCATGAATCTTTAATATCACCTTTCTCAATAATTTCAAAATTATTGCGCTACAAATTTGGAATGTATTAGGTCTACTAGGAATATATTAGGTCTACTGTCACGATAGTGTCACACCAAGTGACACTACAAGTTGACTTCGGTTGACTATCTTTCTTTATCATTGCATTTACACGCATGTACTCTCCTAAAACGATGGAAATAGATATATTCTGCAATAAATAAATTAAATGTATGAAAATTGTGTTATTTTCTTTCAATTCAAAAACGGACAGAATATAATGAAATTTAATGAAATATAATGAATTCCAAATTCATTTAACACGTTAGCTGCCACGTCAGTCACATACACTGATTTTTGACTGGGTTCAGAAATTAATTTTTATTATAACAATCTTTATTGGAGTCTTTCGAGTTCAGAAGGGTCAGGACAGCCTCCCCTATAATACATTTTAAATTCCTAGCATTATTCTCGTTATTCAAACTACTCTGATTTTGTAATAATCTCCGGGATTGACGTCGCTTAACGTGTTGAGCGGTTATTCATACTTGTATTGAGACATCGAAAGAGATTGAGATTTCCCGGGTTTCTTTTCGCAATACCGTCCGCCATCGCATTTTGTCTTCGAACCGAAAACAAGAAACGTACGCGAAATTTATACGGATGAATTTGCATGCGAAATACTAGGTACGGGGTACCGGTGGCCGTGGAACAGAGCAAGCTGCACGACTACGATAACACCAGAACCGCCGGCAAAGATACCCCGGCGACGTCTGCATACGTATCTACATATATGGAAACGTACTCGCGGCTCGATCGGGGGGGTATATCGGTGTATACGTTTCTGTTTTGGCACTGTCGCGTTCTCCATCGCTCCGCGGAAATTCGATTCAGCAGACGTTTAACGTACCGCCTCGAACTCGAACTTTCCCCTCATCCGCGTTTACCTTGCGCGTCGCCCCGGTTAGGCGAGCCGCGGGAAAACATTAGCCGAGGCGGAGCGTTGTGTAATTCGCCGTGGTTGTAATTGAAATTCCGAACGTCCGATACCGCGAGTTACGCAACGTCGTTTCTTGCCGGGACTCGTTTGCTCTTCTTAGCGCGACTTCGCCTCGGGGAAACCGATTTTACAACCTGGCAAAACTCGTTCGAGCATAACTCATCGATTGGTAAATTCCTTGCGTTGATACTTCGATTTTTGACACTCCCTCGTCAAGATGCACGGAATTGTGTAATGAACAGTTAAAAATTTCTGGGTTGCCGAGGCGAAGTTTGACCTGAATTTTGTGCGTCAAGGTGACCCTGCAACGGGAGAATCGCTCGCGGTAGAATGAATGTTTTTCCATAGAGTGGATTCCCGGTTTTAATGGAATTCAGGATGGTTTGCTTGTCTTAGCGCGACTTTGCCTCGGGAAAACTGATTTTACAACCTGGCAAAAATCGTTCGAGCATAGCTCTTCGACTGATAAATTCCTCGCGTTGATACTTCGATATTTTCCACCCCCTTATCAAGCTGCACGGAATTGTGTAATAAGCAGTTAAGAATTTTTGGGTTGCCGAGGCGAAGTTTGACCTGAATTTTGCGCGTCAAGGTGACCCTGGAACGGCAGAATCACTCGCGGTAGAATAAATGTTTTTCCCGAGGGTGGATTCCCGGTTTTAATGGAATGCAGGAGACATATATCAGGGCAATCCCGTTCAAAAAGGGCCGGTCATTATCATAACTCGTGCTTGTAAACGTTATGAATGCGGAACGCTTAATTAAGAATCCAAATCCATAGAGTTATGCCCTACAAGACTCTGTCATCCAAACTGCCTGTAATAACGTTTTATCACCACTCGTGCGCATAATAGGGCATCGCGCACCCTACTTGCATTTATGGCTGCAAGAACGCTTGGGGGTTTCTTCGCGAGTCCCATATTCTCGCTGCCTGTTGTCGCTATCTTCGCGTCCGCAGCGCGCCGGTTCGAGTCCGCATAAGTTTGTCGTAAAAATTAATTAATGTTGCAGAGAGAGAGAGAGAGAGAGAGAGAGAGAGAGAGAGAGGGAGTCACGTTAACAAACGAGTCGGGGAAAATTTCTCGCGGCGACGAACCTGTTATTATGCAATCCATGCGAGAAGTGAACACACTCGGATAAAGATCGACGCGTACAGTCGTTCGTGAAATTGCTATACCACGAATGAAAAGGGGAAAACAGATTTTCCGAAAATTTTTACTCGGGCAGGGAATTTAGCGGTCCACGTTCGATTAATCGCTTCTTCGATGAGATCGGGGACACGTATTAAATCTGAATCTCGCAGAGTGAACCGAGCCGCCGTCATCGTTAATTACTCGTCGTTAATTACCCCGTGGCGGACGCGACGTGAAGGATTTGACAAAAAGGGGAAAAAACAAAAACCGTTCTTCGCTGCTTGATCTTTAATTTCTTTAAGTGGTACCGGACACGGGGGTGGTACTGATTGAAAAAGTTCCAGTAAAAATAAGCACTCGGCCGGTCGGATTTAAGTTGTTTACAGATAGCAAACGAAGAAAGAGTGCTATAAATTAATTGAAGGTGCTTGAACCTTCGTCTCGAACGATCCTCTCCGGCCCTCGCTCGCTCGCTCGGTCCGCCATTCTTCTTCGTTCGAGGAAGCAACGTATCGATTTCACCATGCGGGCGGCATTTCAATATTTTCACGGAAACATTAATTGATGTCTCGCTAATTAATCAATCCCCCGTACGATTCGCGCGCTCGAACAGAAATGGAGAGTTTGTCGCAGTTTTTGCGGCGAAAACACAATTCTCCGAATAATACGACTCGTGTACACTTTAATCAAATTACGTCTATTCTAGTTCGAAACGTTCGAATCATCGGAGCATACTTTCAACGTCCGGTCCTCTTAACTTACAGAAATTCATTTTCCATGAAGTCTGGTTATAAGTTTGTTAACTGCACGAGCATACTTTGTCAAGCATGCTTTGACAAATTTTCCGGCCCCCGCCGCCGCCGCTCGGATGGTATTATATCAAAAGAAATTCTTTCTTGCTTATTGCCCTGGCCGGCAAGAAAATAAATAAATTAAATAGAGAAGCACAGGCGAACGTAGTTGCCAAGAACTTTGCGTCTCGCGCTCGTCACTATGGCAGAACGATGAACTCGATTTTACGGTGGTCTTATTGGCCGGCATTTCTGATGCTACCGCTCTTTCACTGTCGCCTGGATTCAATCAAATCCCGCCCACCCTCGGCTAGAACTATGACATAGTACAGCGAAACGCGATTCCAAGGAAAATACCTATCGACGCTTTTTACAGAAACCGTCCCAAATAAATCAAAATCGTCTGCCGGAGTTTCTTAAATAACTCTCTCAGCCAATATACGCATTCAATTGACACGTGTATTTAATTGACACTGTATAATATTCAGTTTACGTAGCATGAGGCATTTTAGAAGATCAGACTAGTATGTTGCACGACAGTAAAATTACATTTTAACGACGCCTACGACTTTGGACGGAGGCTGGGGGAACTGGAACTTTGCAAATTTATTGCATAATACAGTCGATCGAAGTTCCGAATTATCAATATAATTAAGCACGATACACCGGGGAAGTTCGCTTGCTTTCGTCGACTGAAAATTCTCCTCCCGTTGCGAACAAACTGTTAAAACATTTACTGACGCGCATAATGTTGTTTAAAGCTCGTACAATGAGCGTACGAGACGCACAAACAGTGGTTCGAGTCAAAGGTGTTTCCCGAAGTGGACGGAGAGGAGATTCTTCAAAGGCGCGCAGATGTCCGGGCTCTTCGGGGACGGAAAAAATAGATTGGTAGCTAACTTCGGGGGAAAGGGTCGGGACGAAAACGTTGTAAAAACTTTTACATCGTGGGACGAAAATTGCGTAGCGACGGGGAGGACGTGGGTGTTAGGGGTAGAAGCCTCGAAGCCGGCGAACTCCGGTCCTCGAGGTTACTCGCGTCCCGTTTCACGTTTCCGCTCGTTCGGCTGTCCTTAAGCATCCTTTCCGCTCCGTTGGACCCGCCCGCGCATCTTCGAACTCGAGAATGAGCCCGCGAGAACTCTTAAATCCGATATCTCGTCGCGTTACATACTCGACTGCCGGCTTTGCGTCCCCTTCCCGGAAAAATCCCCTCTATCCACTTTGGTTTTCACTTACACCCCACCGAAAGAGCAGCCTTCGAAACTTGCCGCGGCTCCCTGCTCCACGTGCGCGCGCGTGCACGTGCGCCTACGCGCGCAACAGACGCGATAGTGCGCGCCACGTGATACTCTGTACACCGAAGTCTCGATCCAAGTCCAATCCTCGGGTCCGTGCTGTGACAGAGATCGTGTAGGGCCACCATTCCCTTGTATTTACCGATTTAACCCTTAACCCTTAACCCTTGATTGGTGCCTGTGAAGCACCACTGGAAATTGATGTATTAAAAATATGTTTTACGTTATTAAATTTGTCTGTGCTTAATAAATTGCTAAACATTTCGGTACTGTACAACAAAAATATACAGGAGGGAAGTATTCCAAGTCGAAAGAAATGTCGGGTCAGAATTACGGATTCTAAATATTTTTAGTTTAATATTATTAAGATTCTAAGGATGCATACATGAGAAATTGTTTAGCTAGTTTATTTCTTTGGATATATATTATTTTTAAAATATTGCTAAAAGTGTGGGTAGCAGGTTCTTGTTATTTTTACACAGTAATGCAAAATAGTCACTTTTAGTACTCGGTAACCTAGTGTTAAACCAGGAAATAGAGTTCGAATTGTACCGTGTTTGGTATCATTTTAACCAGAAAAGTGACACGAATAGGTTGGCGAAGGTCCCGTTAAAAAATAGTGACAAATAAAGGAGTTTTGTAATCGGATTGGTAGTGGTGCACACCGATATACGCGATCATGTTTACACTCCTCGGCGACCGAGCCACCTAGGTGTCCCCACTGGGGGGAGTGGAGGGGATAGGCGAGCTAAGATTGTGCAGCTCCGTTCGGCTTAGATCAAGACCTTACTGTAGTATGTAATATTCGAGTGCAAGGGCTCAACTGCAGTTTCGCGTGTATTACAAGGTAATTGTATTAAGAAATCGGTGGAGCCCATTTCAATGGCAGTCATAGGGAGTTTGATAAATGTGTTGAAAATTCCGGAAAACTCTCATCAGGCTAGGGAACCGATCGAACGGCTGCCCGGCGAGGGAAGTTCGGTTCTAATTTATCGTTGGCGAGATTTATCTAATTCTGACGGTTTCGTGCACGACGAGAGATTAATCAACGATGCGTTCCGTTCGTCTTATCGGGAATAGGTTTGAAAATCGTCGGGAATGGTCGATTTTAATTGAATTTCCGTTGAAAAATGGATAGTTTAAGTCCGCGATCGAATTCGATGGGGTCTCGATTAACTTTCTTCTTCATTCGGTCGCTTTTAGATTCCTGTAGCCGGAACCACCAATAAAGTAATTCCAGTCGATGGCGATTACATTAAAGACGCCCCCCCCCGCCCCGCCCACCTCGCCAGGTTTCCGGGCGTGCCATTAAATACCGTTCGAACATTTTCCGAGGGAACGATATTTATGATGGCCGACGTCACGTTATGCACTTTGGACAATGACCAATGTAAATGGCCTCCGAGGGCTTAATAGTATCTTCGTCTTTCATCACGATAAATTGCCATTCAATTACGCTGCAACTTGCACCGCGCTACGCACGGTGTAACACGCGTACCATAATTTTACCAAGCAGGGAACAATATTGAATGTGTAACATTTATTCCGACTTCGAGCGAATCGTTTAAACACTAATTATTCTAGACTAAAAAATTGTTAAAGGATTCTTGAAAAATTCGAATGACCCAAGAGCGTCGATTATATTTATTTTTCCGCAGGTTAAAAAATAACGGAGCCATTTGCGATCGATTAATAAATTAAAAAAAGAAAATACTTCGTGCAGATTCTAATACATTATTTCATGGAAGCCTGATGAATGGGACATTTTGTTTTCATTTAAAATATTTTATTGCTTTTATTTATACACCTCGATATTATTTACTGCTTTACAATATTCCACGAAAATGCGCAATCTGCATATCAAAATTTCGCGTCGGATGAAAATTTTCCTGTGAAATATTCAGACTCCATTTTTCCGAACTGGTTAGATCGCATGCACGCTGTACTCAACTCGGATGACTATAATTGCACAACGGTTCGCCCGGTGATCATAAGTTGCGAACCTCGAACGCTATCATCAACGACTCCTGGCAATCAGTCTCGAATTATTCGTGACTTTGTGTTTTCGTTAATGGAGGCTCATCCTCGCTGCATTGTCTTCGAACATAACGCGAAGTCACCGTAACTCGAAATTTCTTCAGGCCCTCGGAAAGTTTCGACCGCGTTTCAAAAACATCTCCGTCGTTCGAGCGAATGTGGGCCGCCGCGAGTGTAAAGTTTTAATTAACAGAAACGCCTTAATTAATAGGTAATGAGTTAGACCCATGCTCGGTTGACTTAGCGTCGCAGCTGCGCCGTAAAACGGGCAAAAGCGTTTTAAGACCGCTGCCGAAAGTTGCCGAGTTGACGGGGCCAGTTAAAAGCGAACGCTGTACAAGTATGAAAATGTAAACATGTCGGACGAACCTGAAAGCAGAACCGCGTTTAACAATTTCACTGCCATCGATTAGCAGAAAATGCTAATTACATAAATTTATTTTTCACTTTTCTGAGAGTTCAATTGAGATAGAATGATTTCTCCGTACATGTCGCCGAGGCCCGGACGATAAACGTCGCGGAGTTATCCCCACTCTCGCGAGGTATACTCCGCGAGCTGCCAAGAAGCTGAATGCTTATATGAAGCATTGCGCGAAATGTTAATTCACCGGGATACTTTACCGTTGTAAATAATGTAATGTAATAAATTAGGCACAGTTTTCGCAGACGGTTTTGCAGGCCTCTCGGAAAAATTGCCGATGCAGCCTGCACTCGTCAGGGTTGAATTACGCGCCGACGGTGTTGCATGTCGTGCAGCAGTTGACCGGGATAGTAAACCCTGTTCATGTTCCGCGTCAATGGCCACTAACTAGAGGTTTTAATTGGCACGGTCAGCAATTAAAAGAAAAACTATATTATAGAATACCCTAGAGTGCGATCCTGGCGGGGTCACATTGAAAATCATCGGCGGAGGTTTCGCGAACGCGTTCCATTCACCGGGGGAAAAAAATTTCCTACTAACCTTTGATTGACACCCCGAGAATATTTCATTTGAATGCGCGCAGTCTTCCGATGAAAAATTGGGAACAACTGTTTGAATTGATCGATAGCCTCGTCGTACATCCTGCGTGTTTCTCTGTGTGTGCGCGCCTGTGTGCGCGTCTGCGAAAAATCGAGCGTTGATCGATAGGTTGCGGAGAACTGCAACCTATCTTCATTTGAAACCTCTTGAGAATATGTGGTAACCAGTTTGCCGCAGTGGCTAGACGACGTTCAGAATTTTAATTAGGAATTCGAAGTCCTTAAGTTTCAACCCCCACTCCCCCCGCCCTCCCCCAAGACTTTTCAATAAAAGTTTCAACTGGTACACTGCGGAGTTTCATTTTGTACATCGAAGGATACGCGCGCCACGTTCGGCCATTTCGCAGCTGCATTTTCCGCTGAAACCGGTCAACTTTCGCGCGGAATCCAAACGAGGGGAAGAAAATTGATTCCGAGGCGTTCCCTGTTTCCGCT
>CM052133.1:2331498-2348625 GCA_028454255.1 Halictus ligatus | reverse complement strand
ATTTTTCCACTGGTATTGCAACTTGGAATGCTCGCAAATAATTTCAGAAAAATCTCATAATTATTTCGCGGGAATACAGGAAAAAAATAAGAATTTTCCGCATCGAGTGCAACACGTAGAAACAGTCATTCAGAAACGACACGATTGCTGGAAGCACTTACATCTGTGTAAGCGAGTGTCGCGAGTGTAAGTAGAAAGTGCCAGCAGTAGTCAGACATAGCATCGACGCGATCAGTAGACACTGTAGGCTCTGGATCTTCATGCACGAGGACACATGTTGGTAATAATATTACTATTTTTTATTTACCATAAGGGATTTCCATTTTCCATGTACCGTAAGGGGTTAAATTCTACTGTTTCCGACTATTCAACACGATTGAAAGAGAACAGAAATTTTCATATAATTTCGGTTTCTCGCAATTGGTTCGAACAATTTTCGATCCAGTACCAACATTTCCGATTTAGGGTGAATCTCGCGGAGAAACCTTCGGCAATATTTTGCGCCGGGGCAGGAAGCATCCGATACAATTCGAGCTTTATTTATGGTGTTGCGGGGTGTGTGGGGGGCGGGGGGATGGGGTATCGGCGAGGGACGAGAGGAAGTATGTTTAAAAGGTTCTCGGAAACGGTCGGCCTCGGAAGACGTATAGGGTGACCGACACGTGTGAAAAATATTTTCACGGTGGCGGGTCCCGATCGCGAGTGTGTAATTGAAGCAATTTCACGGATACTCCGCCCGTGGCCCGACTCGAGTCCCCCTTTTTGCCGAGATAATGACTAAGCCTAGGCTAGGTAATCGATCTCCGTCAGACTGTCTGTGCCGTCCCGTCTCTCAACGGTCTGCTTGAAACCGCTTGGCCGAATACACAAAAGCCAGCAGAAGCAGCAGCAGCAGAAGCAGCAGCCCCGGTTGGCTTTCCCCTTCTTGGTCACGGGCAAAGCCGAACGTCTTTCAGAACCCCTCCTCCTCCCCACTTTCTTTCCTTCTCGCAGGGAACGAGCGCAGTTTCTTACCGGTAAGAAAGTAATTAGTGCCGCTTTCGGAAGCGAGAACTTGCTGCACGTATCGGCGTAAATCTCCGGCCTAGACCCGGAACGGCGGATTAATAGTTACCGAGAAACCGAGAAAAACTACCTTGTTATTGCGGAACCAGTTCGTTGGTACGCGTTCCGATCGCGGTTACACTTTTACGGACCGTAAATGTCGCCGATATCACTCTCGCCGAGCTAATTCCGAGCTCTTCCACTGACAATTTTGAAAATACCTCTTCTTTATACAGAGTGCTGCCGAATAACGCGTACAAGCGGACAGGGGGTGATTCTACACACAAATACAAACCGAAACAAAGGAATAACATTTTTTCATTGGACGGCTCGTTTTCGAGAAAATTGAATTTAAAGATCCGTCGGGTTCGTGTGCTTTGATATATGGAGAAAGTAGAATTGGCTGGTCATGGTCAGACGATCGATATCGGATTTTCTCGAAAACAAAGCTTCGGGTGAAAAAATTGTATTCTATATTTTTTCCTTATTTTCTCATTAGGTATCGCCTCGTTCCCGCTTGTACACGTTATTAGGCCGTACCCTGTATATGTCACCGAGGTCTCTGTGATAATCGTCGCGGTTTTATCCCCATTTAGCTTGGGGAGCGATGTTTTTCACCTACCATCGGTTTATTGTAAAATTAAAGCGAATATATACTGGGGACAGTTTTGCGACGTTTATCGTACAGGCCTTGACGACGTTTACGGAGAAATCGCTGTGGAACGGAACGAATTCCAACGGATCGTTTCAACCAATCGAACGTCGATTACTCATTGGAGGTACCGCACAGCGCGCAGGAAGTCGACTCGGAAAAAAAGCGAAAATAACCGGCCGACCGATAATTTGCGTCGACGATCGGTTCGCTTAATAATTTACAAATCGAGATTCGTGTAACCGTTTAATCAATCTATCGGCGTTGCATTGAACGCTTTACATGGTTCCGCACTCTAAGTGGTTTTCACACATTAGCGGAGATAGGCAGCCATGCGTGAACACACCTCGAGAGAGCTACCTTGTACGCCGCAAAATCGTGCGAAACATTTCGTTTCTTTTCGCCGGCCGCGAAAATAAATCGTTGCCCGCTTATCGTAATTGCGATCTGCAATTGCGTTTCCGTCTCTCGCGTATTCTCTCCCGTGCTCGATACTAACATTCCGTTGTCTTATTTTGCAGGTAAGTCGCCGCGCGGTTCTGTCTCGCCGGAGAAAACCAGTAACCGTAAGTAAACTCGAAGGAAAACGTTAATTTTCCAGGCAAAATTCCGTGAAACCCAATACCCTTCAAATCAAAGAACTCTTTCAAATTTTTCTTCGAACTCTTTGGAACTGTTTCATTAAATTGCCCTCGGATTGGAAGATATCTGAGAGAATGTGCACAGAATTTTCGAAAAATTTTAAATATGGAAATATTCGCTCAGTTCTCCGACAAACTCGAAACGACGAGAAAGTGTTTAGAAATTTTCGGTCCTGTTTCGTCTAGCCTTTCCGCGGTGCGCGCAATTGTTAACTCGTAAGGATAAACCGTATCAAGAATTTATGGTTATATGCGGCGTGAAATCGTAATAATGCAGCGTTCTGCGTTTTTATGGGTTCGTGTGTGTGCGTGTGTCGCGCCGCGAGCCCGCGCGTTTCCACGTGGAAATCGGCTTTTACCATAAAATCTTCGTTAATGAAAGCATATTATACGGGGCTGTCGTGCGTTTTGTTTACGGTGCCGGTCTGCTTGTAATTATTAGTTTAAATTATCAGCGTCAGAGCGCATTAATAGTATTCATTCGAAGCACCTGTATTATTTTACGACTGTATTTTCACGGTGCATATTAAATAGAGAATAATAATGCCGGCGCGCGAGTACCGGGACACGAAATGAATATTATCTGCGAGTGTGTATCTGTCATACGAAAAAGAGAACAGAAAGATAAAAGAAAACATAGCGTTACGATAACACTTCCGTGGGAATATATTACGATTTATTATAAGCGTTTATCTTATCGTTCCACCGTACACACACGCACGGGATCCGAACGCACGCGACACGAAAATGATCGCCGATCGAAACCGAGTATATTATATTTAGGATCGCGTTTATTCCGCGATCGTGTGTGACAAATAATATAACTTCTCCCAGCAGCAAGCTCATCGACAAACTCACTTACGAAAATACCCGTTCTGGGAAATGTATATAGACTAACTAACATTTTTCTTTTCGTCCCGGAAAAGCACGGAAGAAAATTTGCAATCCGCGGTCACTCGATAGTAAATTATTTAACTGGATTCGCTGCAGATAAATTTCAATAATTCAATCCGGGGTTTCGGTTTCCCGGGGACCTTGAACAACAAACTGCGCAGAGGGGAGGCCGGGAGACATTTATTAAATAACTTCCGGATGTTAATCCACGGTCGCTTTCGCAACTTACAATTCCTCCGGAGGGTTGGTTTACCCAGTGTTCGGCCTAGCCGAAATACTTCTGTACCCCATTGTACAGCCGCCAGGACGAAGAAATAAGCCTGGACTTAAGTCATTCGATAAATCCCGACGGTGCTGGATATTTCGGTAAGAACGTGGACCGGGGGTGAGACGGGGGGGTGAGGGAGTGTCTTTTAGCATCCCCGCGCCCGGCTAAGTAGAAACTATTAATCCATTTGCAGGGGTATCAACGTCGCGCCGGCTGCTTCTAAGCACAGAAATAATTCTGCCCGCGCTATTATCGTCTGCAACGCAACGACGCCCCGCGTGCACCGAGAGGATGCTCCCGTTGCAGACACGTTCGATGCATCCTCCCCTACGTGCACGGTACGCGCGCAATCATCCGCGTTTTATATCCGGGATTCCAGAAATTGGCTCGCCGCTAACAATGAAACGGAAAATATCTTGCGAGCGTATTTACCGGACGGCGTTAACCGCGCTGCGATCGAAACAAGAATCCCCGGTGCAGAGTTTCCCGAAAAAGAAATGTCTACACGATTTTTCGAAAGTTTGCTCGCGAACGATCACGCGTTTATAGAATGTTTCTATGTACGCGTCGCCAACGCGTGGACCGTAAACGTCGCGGAATTATCCCCACTACCGCCCCGGGTGTACTCCGTGCGGGGCCGCGAACAGAGACGCGATAAAATTGATGATAATGGAGGAATTCGTCGAATTATAGTACCATAGATCACTTTTACGAGTAAAAATGGTGTTAGAAAAGTATATTAGAAAATTTGGGAATATTTAAAGAAAACGAACTTTTCCTGGTACCTGATATGTTGTAATAACTTTTTGATTTATGAGTAAAATTGGTATTAGAAAACTGTATTAGAAAATTTGACAATATTTACAGAAAACGAACTTTTCCTGGTACCTGACAAATTACAATAACTTTTTGATTTACGAGTAAAACTTGTGTTAAAAATCTGTATTAGAAAATTTGGATTTATTGCAAGAAAACGAACTTTTCCCCGTATCTGATATATTCTAATAACTTTTTGATTTATGAGTAAAATTGGTATTAGAAAACTGTATTAGAAAATTTGGCAATATTTCCAGAAAACGAACTTTTCCAGGTACCTGACAAATTACAATAACTTTTTGATTTACGAGTAAAACTTGTGTTAAAAATCTGTATTAGAAAATTTGGTAATATCTCCAGAAAACGAACTTTTCCCTGTACCTGGCAAATTCCAATAACTTTTTGATTTACAATTTAATAAAACTTGGTAATATCTTCAGAAAACGAACTTTTCCCGGTACCTGATAAATTCCAATAACTTTTCGATTCACGAGTAAAACTGGCATTAAAAATCTGTATCAAAAAATTTGGCAATATCTCCAAAAAACGAACGTTTCCCAATAAATCCCTAGAAACTAAATTACGTGGACCGTTTATTTCGCGAGTGGTGCAAGTCCATGTTTTCGTTGACCGAAAGAAATACTAAATTATGTGATATCTCGTTCCTTAAATAAGAACCGAGTTGCATTACTTTGAAAATAAACGGTCGACATAGTAATGCAAAAAGAGTTCGCTGTGGAGTCGTTTTTAATTCCGAGCAGGGAGGAACGTCTCCAGGACCACAGTGAGGAGCATCGCCTTGTCTTCCCCAGCGCCAGACTAATTGTCGTCTTATCATTATCCGGGGAGGCTCTCAGCTGGTCCATGCCCAAAAAATCTTTTCACCGGCTATGTACCGATACATAACCACTTATATACTGTTCCGCCGACATATATACACCTATATACCTGTACATATGTACACATAAAAATCTATATATATATATATATAATGTATATATGTATAGGTATCCGCGTACGTATAAATAGACTGTCTCGAGCAGCCACTCCGCCTTTTTCTCTTTCCTGAGAAGTTGCTTTGGCACCAGCAGCAACACAGGCCAGAGACGACGTCGGCGTCGGGCGGCATCTCTCGAGGAAGGGCATTGTTTTATTCCGACCGCGTAGCAGACACTCCTCATCCACCCCCGCACCTAGGCTTCTTTCCCTGACTGCCACTCTCGACAATTTACCCCCGTCTCGATCCCCTCTTCGGTTTTCCACTCTCCGTCGACTCCATCCCCCCACCCTCTCCCATACTGTCCCTTCTCTCTCTCTCTCTCTCCGCGTCTCTCTTTAACCCTCTGTGGCCCTCTTCAACCCCTCTGTCCACCCTTCCGATAACGCCATGGCTTAATGACGCCGAGCGCGCGCCTCAATATCGCATTGCGTATATACCCCAGGACCTACTAAACGCTGCTCTCGATGCTGTTTCTTCTCCTTCTACCTTCTAGCCTCGTGTCTCATTCCCCTATAACGCCACCCCACCCCTATATCGTGCGCACACCCCCGCACACGCAACCCCCGCAGACGCGCGCACACACAACCCACCCCCCGTCGATCCTTCATCCGCGGCGAACACCTCATCCCTTTCTCGCGGCGATGCTTCTTCCTCTCTTTCGATTGCGCGTCCTTTTTTCTTTTTTTTTTTTTTTTTAACAGTGGCCGGCAAATATTTTGGCAAAGCCAGGTTTAATATGTGGAAAAGCTAGGACCGGATATAGCAACGGCTTATTGCCAGTTGTTATTTTCGGGTGCCGGGCTATATCGGGACGGAGGGGGTTCGGGGGCCAAACCGATCGCTAAAAGGATCGTCGCGACAGGGGGGTGGGGGTGGGGGGGGGGGGGGGGGATATAGACCGAGTGGAACCGGAGAATATTGATCGTGATACACCGGAGTCTCCAGATACGATGAGAGATAATCCAAGGTAAACGGATTGATCCGAATTACAGGGAAGTCAAATTGAATGAGAATGAAATTCCCGGCCCGCGCCCAACCCGGCCCGGCCCGGCCTGACGACCGGGCAATCGAAAAAATGGAAAATTGTTTTGCTGCTCGGCAGACGAGACGGTGCCGCGCGCGTTGAACCGTGCCGTTTTGTCGCGGAATGTTTAACAATGTCGCCCGGTGTTCGGTGTCGGTTTAATGTCCGACCGGGATTTAATGCCGTCGGCGAATTTGTTTTAATATCTCCCGGTGTCTTAGTGCTTTATGATTTACAGGATTTTTAGAGCTTCAGAGCTTTGACTCTCGCCACTCTGAAGATAATAGTAGAATTGGTTTTGTAGTAATTCTTCAGAGCGTTGCCGATTGATCCGACGAATGTCGTCGGCCGGCCTCCCCAAGTTCAAGCTGAAATGTTCGGAGCGTGTTAAAGTAGGGTAGCGTTGGTTTCCAAGGTCAATATACACGCTTTCCCCCCATCAGGAATTCGCAACACGTGATCACACAGCTCGGCATTGAACCGCGGCGGCGGTCTGTCTCAACCGAACTACACGGCCAGGGTTGCTATGTAAATTTGATGCAATTTAATCAAAGTTTCCTGGAAAATGACGGCGCGCATATCAATCATTTAGAAATACGTTCTACCCGGGGGCGAACACAGATACGGACCCCACGTATGTAGAAACAATTTCGAAATTTTCACATTCGTTGCTCGAGACTTGTCCTGGCCGAAACATGTCCGTGGCCGGACCCGAGTTTTGGACATGTATCGAGTAAACGCTGCGTTCACTTCACTTAGGCTTCAAACTAATCGAGAAGTTGGAACCTCGTGAAATTTCGGATAGAAATAAAACTAAGGACGTTTGAAAATTTTTAAGAAATTCCATTTTCGCTAGATTTCCTCGCGCCTGTTAGCGTAGGAATTCGTGCGACATTTATCGCGTCGAACATTAAGCGACCGCGGTATTCGGGGAAAAAGGATATCGAGCACGGCTCGCTCTTTCCTTCCGTTTCTTGGCAGAAAATTGTAAGGAAAAGCGTATAATTCTTTATATATGTCGCCGAGACGTGGGCGATAGATGTCGCTGAACTATCCCTACTACCGCGGGGAAACTACCCCGTGATACCTCGCGAGGGAAGCTCGAGAGACCTCGATCGCGTGGATCAAGGAATTGCATTTCCTTGTCGATACATGTCCGTAGTCAGACCCGACTTTTGGACATGTATCGAGTAACACTGTGTTTACTTCATTGAGACCTCAAACTAATCGAGAAGTTGGAACCTCATGAAATTTTCGATAGAAATAAAACTAAGTGCGTTTGAAAATTTTTAAGAAATTCTATTTTCGCTAGATTTGCTCGCGTCAGTTAACGTAGGAATTCCTGCGACATTTATCGCGTCGACCATTAAACGGCCTCGGTATTCGGGGGGAAAAAAGCACGGCTTTTTCGTTCTTTCGAGAGGCCTCGGTCGCCTGGATCAAGGAATAGCGTCTCCTTCTCGATACAAGTCCGTGGGCAGACCCGAGTTTTGGACATGTATCGGGTAACACTGTGTTTACTTCACTGAGACCTGAAACCAATCGAGAAGTCGGAATGTCATAATATTTTTGATGGAAATAAAATCGAGGACGTGTGAAAATTCTTAAGGAAAATAAATTCCATTTTCGCATGCGACATTTATCGGGGGGACAGAAAGGGTATCGAGCACGCTTCTTTCGCGCGCAGGGGGCGGCAAAGTGTTAATAGACGGCGCGGTCCGTCGACAGGGTGCGCGCGTGAGCTTCTTGCCAGCCGATTTTGTCGAAAACACACGCGAACGTCAATTGTCCCGCAACCCGATCCCCCGTCGGCTGCGACCGTTTCAAAAGCTACCCTTCCCAGGCCCCGCTATCGCCATCATTGCCACCTGCTCTCTCGGGAATAACCGTTTTACGAGCGTATTCGCGCGGAACTCGCGTATACGCGCTCGTCGAAAAAAGCGGTAAACCGCTTTCGCTGCTTGCGGATTGAAATGTCGTGTCCGCCGGTGAGCCGACTACGCCCAGATGCTACCGAATCGACGATAACGGGAATTAGCGTACTATTCACCTTCCGCGATTTTTTTTTTTTTTTTGCCACCCCCCGCCGGGAATTAATGGCCCATCGGCCGGTATAGAAAAGGGGATTTGTCGTGCGAGACAAATTGACAGACTCGCCCAATGGATACCGGGGCCGCCTAAGTTCCCTTATTCCGACGAACCGAAACTGTTAATCCTATTTTACCTTTTTCACTTGCCCGCGTTTTTCCATCGCGCAGCCCAACCATGCGGACAATAAACCCGCAACGCGGCCGTTCCGCACCGAACTCGCAACCTCTCTTGTCTTCGCGGTGAAGTTACACGCTCGCTGTAAACAGAGAGGCGAATGCAAACAATTCTTCGTGCATCGTTTTCTCGATACATGTCCACAACACGGACACGTATCGGCTAGAAAAGAAAAGCGAAGCAGCTTCTTGACACCCTGTATACTTAGGGCACTAGGGAAATAGGGATTTCCCCTAACATAGTTCTGCGACCATTGTCGGCTAGATACTTCGGGCGTACATCGAGAGAACACCGTGATCCGAAATTTGTTTCGACATTCTCCGGGGCGAACACGATCGCTTAAACGGCACGAAGTAATTGAAATTGTTGTCGGATCGATAATAAACTTGTTCGATTTTTGCGCACGTCCGGCCGGCGACCCCGCGGAAAAGTGATTCCATAGTCGAGAGTTGTGCCGTCCGATGACGTAATAATAGAATCGTCGAACGACGAACACGAAGTGACGCTTTCATTTACGGAAATGAATAAATGTTTCTATATATCGGATCGCTCTGCGCTGCCGGGACAATCGGCGAAGGTTTCATTGTGGAATTGCACGGCGGAGCCCGGCGACGCGACGCAATATAATGTTTTAACCGGTGATTATTATTCGGCCGAGCCACCGATTTGATTTCCCATCGTTGACGGGGCGAGCGCGCGTTTCTTAACCGGATTGTCGATCGCGATCGCGTTACCGGTTTTATTTTTATCCGCGATTTTATTTCCGCGAATTGTAGAAATCGCTCAGAAATTTGTTAACTCCTTTTTGGTGCAATGTCCTCGGTGTCAAGATTTCGAGCAGCGTTTAATAAGTATTCGTGTAATTCTTCGAAATAAGCCACGCCCACCGGGGCACCAAGCCACGCCCCTGCGGGTAATAGGCGTGTCCAGCAGCTCTGTGCCAGAGCAAATGCAGATTTGCAAAAGTATTCTTGCAAATCCGGAGAGAAATATTAATGCGGGTAATAGGCGTGTCGAGCAGCTCTGTATCCGAGCAAATGCAGATTTGCAAAAGTATTCTTGCAAATCCGGAGAGAAATATTAATCCTTCGCACTCCGAAATTTTTCAAACACTTGTTAAATGTCGCCTCAGCCTCGAAATAAGAGTGCAAAAGGGTTAACAGACGAATTATATTTGTAATCCGAAGACGTTGTTTAATAAGTATTCGTGTAATTCTTCGAAATAAGCCACTCCCACCGGGGCACCAAGCCACGCCCCTGCGAGTAATAGGCGTGTCGAGCAGCTCTGTATCAGAGCAAATGCAGATCATTGGCAAATGCATTTTTGCAAATCCGGAGAGAAATATTAATCCTTCGCACTCCGAAATTTTTCAAACACCTGTTAAATGTCGCCTCAGCCTCGAAATAAGTGTGCAAAAGGGTTAACACACGAATGATATTTGTAATCCGAAGACGTTGTTTGCATACCGTGTTGCTATGTAACTGCGGTAATCCACTCGCAGAGTACTCTCCGCGTTCAATGAGATTAATCCCACGAATGGGTTGCTTAATGCCAATCTGGGATTTCGCTTTCATTTCCACGCAATAATCGTCTAATTAGGTTGCCGGCTCTTTAACTCGCCACTCGTTCGTCAACTCTCGCGCAAATTGTTCTCCCGATGAAACGCCTTCTAAATATCGACCGGAGGGAACAATTCTTCCTTTTTAAAATTGTTTCAACAACGCAGTCGCGAACGAACAAAGTTTCCAGGTTTATTAGATTGAAATTCTTTAAATTCTTGTCGGCAGAGGTGTCCACAAAAACGCGTTTCAATACAGCTTTGGAAAATGATTCTGTTTCGAGTTTGATCGCACGAATGAATTGACAGAAAATTTCGCGGAAGCTAATCGCCGGAGTGCGGTCGATGACCTCGGCGAGCAGCATCAGCATCAGCATCAGCATCAGCATCAGCATCAGCGAGTCTTTGCGTCTCTGGAAGAGTCAAACGAGATACCGAAGACGATGCGGTCTGTGCCCCCGGAGTCGAAGACCTTTCTCATTGACGGGTCCCGGGATTAATACAAATGCATAAGGACCTTTCGCCTTAAAAAGCTAGTCATTTTCGAGCGGAGCTGTTCGGGCTCTCTCTCTCTCTCTCTCTTTCTCTCTCTTTCTCTCTCTTTCTCCAACGGTTCCGTCGGACCATTGAAGACGGCCGGCATTTTCTATGGACTCTCAGAGCAAAATCAGTGTGCACGACCGAGCCTAACAAGAAGTTGGAAGATCAAACTCTCTTCCTAACCCTTTTGAAGGAATCCAAGCCCATCAAGGACGTTGCTGGCTTCGTTTTCTATCTCTACACATTTCTATGCTGATCCTTCTAGTTAGAAAGCTCCGCTCGTGGAAGACGCCGCTGGCCCCTTCGTCTCTAATAGTTTACTTTCCCAGCGAACCTGCTCTTTCGTTATCTCTCGCAGTTTCTCTCCCTCCCTCTCTCTCTCTCTCTCTCTTTCCTTGAACTGTTTTTAACATGAAACCTCGGGACGGGTATTGTGGAATTTTGTTATATTATTTTCGAAACCTGAAACACTAGAAATAACTCGAGGAGGGTGGAATAACCTTGAGGAGCATCCGGTGTTATTCATGTTTTGTGGCTGGAGGCTTTCAGAGATCCGAAGGTCACCTTAAACGTTTTTCCTGTGGAAGTAACGAATGTAAATATATTATCGCGGCGATGAAGAAAATTATACAACAAGAGAAAAATACTGGGGTAATAATGCAGTAATAATACATAATTCATTAAATTATGCACAGTTTCAACAAGTCGCGGGTCATTTTAAATGTCACCGTTCGAAGAAGCGTATTTCGCGACACGAGAACAACGAGTTTAAAAAGCAATGAGTTTATGGTACCTTGAAAATTGGGAGGCACGCGGGAGGATTAAGCGAATTTTTGGTTTCATAGGGGACTTTGAGAAAAGTGGAATCTCTTGGAGCGATAAAGCTGGAAGAGCGACCAAAACGGTGTATTAGGTTCTATCGGACTTTAGGTGCGACCGCGCCTTGAATATTTTTACGAGCCGTAAATGCGCGAACATCCGCGGCCCGTCGGCCCGTTAATCGTTAATTAAGAATGAAGGAGCGCGCCCGCGGAACGATAGACCAGAATCGTAACACCGCGGCGAATTGATTTACGCGTCCATTAAACCGAAATTATTCTCCTCGACGGCGGGACTTTGTCCTTTGGATTTGCGGCTCCTGCGACGTCGCCGGAGAGACTCGGTTTTATCATCTCTCGCGGGGTTCCTAAGGGTGGAACACTTACAAAAGGGAAGAATATATATATATATAAGGAAGGTGTATATAGCGGTGGGAGGGAAGAGAGAAAGAGGAAGGAAGGAAATTTTGTTTCGCGAGTGTAACAACTCGCAGACCGAAATGAACTTGTCAGAAGGTCGCTCCTCGACTTTCGTGCGGATTAATTCATCCCCTTTGTTATTGCCCCCGATCTAAGTGGCAGAAAGAAGCCGAGGAGCGAGCGAAACACGAGGAAGCGAAAGCATTAGTGCTTCCTCGCGCACCGAGAATCCTGTTTCGTGCTCTGTACAGCTGGTAACTCGTGCGATTCGTCGGGCATACCGGCCGCTTTCGCAAATTAGGCACGTTTCTGGCTAAATCGACGCGGGCTGAAGGAATCTTGAAGCACAGGTGGATGGTACTTCAGCAACGCGAAAGAAATACGGCGAAAGTCTACGGGCACCGTGCTCTCCTCGGTCAATGGAACGCCGAGACGCCATTTTGAGAGGTTCTAGCAATCCCCCAAAATCTCGGTCGTTGCGAAAATAATCACGCCATTTTTCCTTCGACTTTGAAACTATACAGTCGAGGACAAAATCGGGAGCACACCCTCCGAAATTCAACCCTTTGCACTCGACGCTGTTTCCAATCTGGAAATAAATTTTTCTTCCGTCTTACATTTTCATTTTATTCGTACGAAACTGATCCGATTTTCTACATACAATGTTGAAATGTTTAGCGATCTGTTAAATACAAATTTTGTAATGTTACGAATATTTTGTAATAGTTTCTGTAGTTTCTTTGAAATAATGCCACGAACCAGTCAAACTGACTGGTGGATGATTTTCTTTTTAACAATTAGTGAAACCATGAAACTGTTTTCACGAGAAATTATTTAATGTATCTCTTCTTTGGAGTACATGTTACCATGAAAATCGTACGAAACATGATTCAATCTTGCTGTCATTATAAAGGGACAAGTCCAAGTCACGTTTAGGGCTCGGTAGTTCCAGTGTTAATAACTTTTCCAAATTGCACCAGACTAGCTTTTCTTACGACCAACTTAGCTCGCCAGGTAACGCGTAAAGAGATTGATTAAAAATTGAAAGGGTAGCACGATTTTGCAGCCCCTTATCAGTCCCTGTAATGAACACGTAAAACACGCCTTTTCGCACAGAAATATAGTCGCCCGCGCCATATTCGCAAACGCCGGATATTCGCAGCAATCAATTTCGCGAGAAAGACGACGCGCGGTCGTAGCCGGGGCAACAATTTTCGAATAACTCTTCCACGAGAGCCCGAACTTATGGCTGCGCGCGTTTTATCTTCTCGAATATATTCAAATGACGCGAGAGCGCAATCAAGGGACTCCCCGCCGAATAATGCATTCAATCAATGATTTCTTTTAATCCCACGAGCATTTTTATGTTTTATTCATTTTTTCATTTGCGCCCTCCTTTCGGAAAACGTTGAACTCGCTGTTTCGAAAAAACGGAGACGAATTTCGGGAAACAGGGACAGGTGAAACGAAACAATAGGATAATTGTTCGGAAATCATTCTTACGAGAACCGAGGAGGAGGATATTTTCAACAAATTTTCCGCGACACTGTTAATCCGTAATCGCGCCGGATTATGCTCGAGCTTCTACGATAAAATGGCGCGCATATTTTTGTGTCGAACCGGGGCAGTTTACACGCACGCGACACACTCGCGTCGACCGCGCACACGCATTAGGGGAATTAATGAGATAGAACCGCTTGAGATATGAATTGCCCGGTAATGGACTAGGCAGAAAATTATAGTGTGCCCGGCTTATTCAAAACAGCCCGCGAAGAAAAGTGAGACTAGGTTACAGAGAATTAAGTATAACTGACAGACGGTTCTGACATACTAAACGAAACCATAAACCGGAGTCTATAATACCAAACTGGATCGGAATCGGGTATACTTTCTATCATTTTCTTCTTTTCCCTCGCGGCATCGATTAGATGGATATCGAACCATGATCGATCGCGTGATCACTAGCGATTTTCACGAATTAGTATAATTGAACCCCGGATGGAATGCGATTTTTTATCGACGTAATTATTCCGATAATCACTGGAAATGTTTCAAAACTGTAATCGAATTTTATTTCGCGCAATATCGGACCAATACTTTCGCATTGATCTTTTTCCGATCTGGAGAGAAAATTCGGAACTCGTAAAGTAGAATTGTTTCTGAGATTTCGTACAATGTCCCGCGTCTGTTTAATTTTAGGGAAAGCAGGGTTGCTCGCGAGGCGAGGCGAGGCGAAAATTAAAGCAACAGTTTCGAGAAAGATGGCCGTAAGAGCCGGGGCTACGGATTTATGAATTCCGTGTTGCAACCGAACACACGAAAACCATGGGAACGGAGGAGGGTGCCTTCCCGTGCCAGAAAATCGTCGACCTTTCGTTTCGTCGGGTATTGCGCTTTATAAATTATTATTAGCGGAAATTACGGGCGCGGATTCGCCCCGTCGGCAGTAACGTTATGCATGCTTAATGCGATATCTTATAACATTTTCATGGACCTCGGGGACCGAACATTTGCTGTAATATGGACGTTTACTGAATCCTATTGTCCTCTCTTTTTTTCCTTCATTTTGTTCGCTAGCTGCCTATAACTTACGCGTCAGAACTTTTGTTAATTACAGATCCCATTAAGCGAAACACCGAGACATATTACCAGGTTCCCCGAACGCGGGGTTAAATTACGAAAATTTGTGACTCTCCAGAAGCGGTATAAAATATTTTCGAAGTCGGCAGTGCACTTATTTGACACTGAGTTTACGGGCCACTAAATATGAAATTTGATCAGGTGACTCTCCAGAAGCGGTATAAAATATTTTCGAAGTCGGTAGTGCACTTATTTGACGCTAGGTTTACGGGGCACTAAATATGAAAATTCTACACGTTATCAAAATATCGAAAATGTGTCTATCCAAATTTTTAGATATCTCTTCTACAATATATTCCCAAGGAAATCTGTTCTTCGAATAATTTCCCTTCCGCGCGTCTTTACAATTTCGACAGTTGTGAGTTCAGAATCCCAGTACCGGCCATTTTGAGGGGTCCCGTGAACCTGGTGTCAATACTACGCCTACAATTTCTCAAATGATAAAAATGTCTCCACGGGGAATGATTTAAGCGAGATATTCAACGCGTTCACGTACAGTAAAAATTTCAGTGTGTTGCAAAAATAAGCTCGGCAATTTTTATCACATCATTCTGCCTCGCTATAAAAACGAATGCTATAGCATTCCGCGAACGTATTAAGAACAGTTTTCCTACCGTAATTCCAAGAATTGTTGTTGATTTGATTTTATTCTGATTTTTGTCCTCTCAAGCTTCGAGGTCTCTCCGCGGCGGTAGTGGGGACAACTGCGCGACGTTTATCCCGCAGACCTCGACGACGTATACAAAGAAAGAGAGAGAGAGCTAAATTCTCCTGCTGTGTCTCGCAGTATTGTTTCCGCTCGAATATTCTTATCGCCGGTAAAACGTGGAAGACTGCTCTTGTCTTCGGGGTAAGGTTAGGCAATCGGGTAGCAGCATGATCCCCGATATTAGAGCACACGGGGCGTAATATCGTCCGGTATTGAAAATAGCTGGTCGATTTAAGCGGGGGGCCGGGTGTTCGGCAAAAGGATTAATTTATTCACCGATCACGTGCCAAGAATCGATGAAGCGCCGGGCCGTCATGGACGCATCCGGGATGATTGTATCTTTCCGGCGGCTAGCTCGAAAAGCGCTACCCTCAGCTCTCTCTCGTGTTCCCGTGGCACGTTGGTCCTCGACGTGATGTCGACACGACTGATCCCTCTCTCTCTCTCTCTTTCTCTCTCTCCGTCTCTTCTCTCCTCCGTTCCTCGGTCTCCTCTGTTCCGCCGGGTTTCTATGTACACTCTGTCCAGGTGATGGACTGAAATGGGTCTCATTCGAAACCTCGGCGGAAACTTAAGAGTGTACATACACCGGCGACCGTAGTCGTTGCTTCCCGGCGTTTCTTTCGCTCGGTCTCGAGCGAACGGAGGTACTGTGTGCTTCGCCCGAGTTCTCTCTCTCTCTCTCTCTCTCTCTCTCTCCGACCTAACTCGGCTCCCAACCGGTTCATTCGTAGCCGTTGCAGAGCGCAATCGTTACCACCACAATCTTTCTCGGCGCTATCAGAGCCAACGGGACTCTTACTGTCTCTGCAATTGATGCCATCACTGGCTCCGAACACTTAGCCAACGTTCCTGCGCGGGGAGGTGTCTGCATCGGGAATACCCGGGCCTCAAGAACGGATACGAACGCAGAGAGAGAGAGAGAGAGAGAGGGAGAGAGAGGACGTGGAACAAAACCGTGCACAGAGTCCCTATTCGCAACGTGCAGAGAGTATTCGCGTCGCAGCTGCCACACGACTCCACGGCAAGCCGTAGCGAAAAGTTAGCTGGCTTTTGCTATTTTTCCATGCCATTAACGACCAACTCGAACGACCTCTATCAATGGCTTTATGGCAGTTGCCTTTTATTCCCTTTTCCAACAGTGCCCACCACCCCCTTCGCCCCCCGTCCACGCCCTTCACTTTCTCTTACGGTCGCAACATCAATGCTGCGTTCTCCTCTGGTTTTTTACTTTTCAGTCTTTTTCTGCGAGCGCGATCCCCGCGTCCTTCCACGGAAGGATAACCCCGACGAGATTCTCCAATCCCTGAAATCGTCCGGGAACATCTCCTCCGATCGCTGCACGATCTCTAACTGCCGAGACGCTCGCGCGTTCGCGCCCTTGATCGTTTCGATACAAGTCGGGCGACGAAATTATTACTAGCAACGCTTGTGGCAAGGATAACGGAAATAATATTAAAATAATAACCTACGAAACACTTACACTTCTCTAATTTTGAGTTGTAACGGACAAAAATTATCTCCATGAATTTGCTTCGCACAGATAATTGGGAGTCTCGTGTTTATAAATAGTTTGATATTAAAAGTTGTGAGTTGTTGGATAATTTCTTTTTCACAGCAAGCGTTCGCAAGGAGGAAGATTCAAACGAAAGTAGGCGCATTTGTTCGTCACTTATGGAGTCGCAATGAATGGTGCGATTGATACAAAAATCAAACTGTACTTATTGAGTCTTATTGAGTACTTATTGAGTTCGTACTTATTTGTTTGTACTTATGGAGTCGCAATGAACGGTGCGATTGATACAAAAATCAAACTGTACTTATTGAGTACTTATTG
>CM052133.1:2312312-2324764 GCA_028454255.1 Halictus ligatus | reverse complement strand
CTTTCACAAATCTCCCGGTGGCGATTGTACGCTTACTTTTCGTACACCCCGTACAATTTTGAACCGTCCTCCAACTGCGTGGTTTCGTACGAAAAATGTCTAAATGTCGCAACGAATGATGTTCCTCCAACCTCTCGATAAAAGCATCATCGTTTCCCCGTTGCAGAGGGGTGCGCTCTGCGTTCGGCCGCGGCATTTGAATACCGGATGTGCGACGTTCTCGGTAGAAGATCGCGGCGCGGTCGTTTTTTTACGCGGCCGTTTCACGGATCGAGCGGAGAAAATCTTTTCTGCGGATCGGCCGTCGTAACCAATAAACCGGGAGTGCGGCCTTTACACGGAGCGCACGGGCGATAGCGGTTGCGCTGGCTCCGTAAGTCCTGACGGCGCGCGAGCGGACGACTTGGAAAAGCTCGGCGAGAGTTCTTATCTGTCCACCGGTTTCAGCTCCGGTCTCTCTCCCTCTCTCTCTCTCTCTTCTCTCTTTTCGCCTCGTCCTCCATCTTCTCGTTTCGCAGCTATTGTGATAACCATTTACATAAGGAATCCCGGAATTACGGAAGCCAGTTACCGCAGACGGTATAACCCGAAGAGCTCGGCGAGTAAAAGAGAGAGAGAGAGAGGAGAGGGGTGGACGGGGGTGAAAAGGTAGAAGAGAGGGTGGGTGGTAGCGGACAGAGAAATGGCGACCCGCGCGGAGAACAAAGTCGTTGGTTTCCTGGTGTCTGAATCTTAACTTCTGGCCAGGATACAGGAAGCTTGGATTACCTTTTGCGACCGTGCAACCGCCCCTCCCCTCTCCCCCTCCCCCTGCCCTCCTTCCTATCCCTTCCACTTTCCTGCATGAACTGTTCCCGGCTAACCGTTTCGTCGGGAAATCCTCTTAGCCCGGTCTTAATGAGGCCACTGGCGACTGCAATTTTAAGCTAATTGAATAATTTCAGCTTCGAGCTGGCCCCGGGGCAAAGACGAGTGTGTTTTGTGTCCCCGAACGAGAGTGCCGTGACGTCGTCGACGCCGCGCCTCACCGACCGACGCTCATTCGACCTGGACGTTAACGTAATGACGTCTAAGATGAAAAGGAAGCGGTCCCAGGCTCTACGCCGGGAGCCGAAGAACCCCGCTCCTGCCCGTTGCTTTTATTCCGAATTTCGGTCAACACCGACGAAACCGGGACTGACCTCTCTCTCTCTCTCTCTCTCTCGCTCGCTCCCTTTCTCTCGGTCATTAGTATTCGAATTCCCGCGTATACATAGAGTTTTTTAATTGAAGAAATAAGAAAGTTCGTCTATTGACTTTTCATCTGCAGTAATGAGCACGGGGGAGGATGGCCGACGGAAATTCCTCGCCCGCCTCAACGAGAGTCATATCGGAATTTCTCGGTTTCAAAAGGCCGCTTTAAGAAATTGCTTCGGTCATTCTGTTTTAGATTGTGGCGACGCTTGTTTCCGGAACGGGAGTTCCGGCCCCCGTATTCAAACGGGACCCTCGGTCGGTTTCAATTAAGCCGGACAATCATTAGGCCGCCCGCGAAAATAATTGCGGTTTTCGTCCGCCGCGACCGACCACTCTAAGGACAAATTATTATTTCAAACGTGTGCCCCACCTTCGCGAACCGCTCGGCTCGCTATATCGGTTTCTACGGATAGCTCCGCCGAATATCTCGAATAAAATAATCGAAGTGAAACGGTATTGTGCCGTTGTGGATATTGGAGAATACGCGGGCACAAAATCAATGTAAACTGTTAGCGAGAAAGAACTTCCAATCACTGTAAAAAGAAAATATCGAAGAATAAATACAATACTCGATACATGTCATCAACGCGGGTCTTGTCAGCGTCATGAATCGTGCAGGAGACACTCCTCGGTGACCGAGGCCTCCCGAGCTTCGTGGCCCCTCACTGCCCGCGGCAGTGGGGATAGTACCGCGACGTTTATCATCCAGGCCTTGGCGACATATATAAATCATTGTACTATCTATCAATCTTTCGGTACTGCCATCATCAGCAGCTGTAGGTCACCATTGTTCACGTTCCTCAGCGTCCTAGGCCCCTCACGGTCTACACCCCTCGGTAGTGGGGATAATTCCGCGACGTTTATCATCCAGGCCTTGGCGACATATATAAATCATTGTACTATCTATCAAAATTTCGATTCCGCCATCATCAGCAGCTGTAGGTCACCATTGTTCAAGCTCCTCAGCGTCCTAGGCCCCTCACAGTCTATACCCCGCGGTAGTGGGGATAATTCCGCGACGTATATCCTCAAGGCCTAGGCGACATATATAAATCATTGTACTATCTACGAAAATTTCGATTCCGCCATCATCAGCAGCTGTAGGTCACCATTGCTCACGCTCCTCGGCGTCTTAGGCCCCTCACAGTCTATACCCCGCGGTAGTGGGGATAATTCCGCGACGTTTATCATCCAGGCCTTGGCGACATATATAAATCATTGTACTATCTATCAAAATTTCGATTCCGCCATCATCAGCAGCTGTAGGTCACCATTGTTCAAGCTCCTCGGCGTCCTAGGCCCCTCACAGTCTATACCCCTCGGTAGTGGGGATAATTCCGCGACGTTTATCCTCAAGGCCTAGGCGACATATATGGTACAACACTTCCCCGTCACTAAGATTGATAATTTTCTCGCTTCGGAAGCGAGAGTCGTTGGAAAACGTCGGAGAGTGAGCTGGAAATTCGCGTTCCGAATTGATTATAAACATTTCCGGGACGCGCGGGCGCGGAATGAGCCAGAAAAACGATCGAATCAACAGTTCGTACATAAAATAAATTTCCGAACGGCACGGGCAACAATCGTGGCACGTATGTAATTCGACGCGCGGCAAGCGTCCGGGGCATTCGCGGGGAATAATGGGGGAAAAAATTGAAAATGCGGAATATCGATGTTCGCCGCGAATTTTATATTAATGGGAACACCGCGCGTGTTTGTTCTTTGATTTAATGGGTTCGAAAAGGGGAAAAAAAACGTGTGGCGGATTTTAGGGCGTTCGGCGTCCGGATCCGAAACGCAGATTTTCGTTTGAGTGGACCGACGCGGCACAGGCTAAGCACATTTGCCCGATATAAATTGCTCGAGATGCGCATCGTGCGCACGAGTGGTATAACTTGAAAACGCGAAGTGCTCTTCGGTCAATGGCGCTCGGCCCACGAGAAAAGAGAGGGAAAAAAAAGGAGAGTTCGACACACATGATCAGATTTATACAGAGTCACTGTTCGCTCCGCCATCGTTGAATTACCGCGGACAACTATACGCACCGGTGGGATTCGTTGCAGGATAATAGAAAAAGAGAATGCTTGCTATGCTTGCTCGAAGTTATCGCTCGAGCAAGAAAATCTCTCTTGACGACATTTTCAGTAAAAGAGAAAGTCACGAACACAATTTTGACTCGTCTTTTTAATTTTAAAGTTACGCTATCTCGGCACCGACAATGTTATCCATGTTTACGAGAAATGCATAAGCATCTGCAACAGTTGCTCCGATAATGAACATTTTTAATAGGGACCACCGCTTGCAAGAGTGTCCCTCGCCTGGGCAGTGAAACAGCTTGATGGTTTTTCAGGCTGAATTAAAACAGATAATGGATTCGAATGACGTTCAGCCAAAGTTTCAAATTAAACGGAATTTTACGACTTCGTGGCGGAGTTTGGCGGGCAGGCGCTTGTAACAAAGAAATTATTCGATCGGAGGAATTACCACCGTCCCGGTTTATTAGTATAGTAAAAAGTACTTCCGAGAAACAGTTCGTGGATATTACTGACACTAAAATTAATTAACACCGGGTTTGCGGACCACTAGACATTATTCCACATCATTTCATAAGAACAACAAGAATCTACCGAAATTTTGAGGTGTTCCACTTGAGAGAAAAATATCGGATTCCGCCATTTTGACAGGTCCCGTGAACCCAGTGTTAATCGGAACAGTTTAAACACGTTTTTGGGGGAAACAACCGAGCATTTATTTCTCGAGGAGACTCTTCGGGTAAATTCTTAGGAGCCGAAGAAATTCAAACTAGTTAGACCGAGAGGCTGCCAGATCACAGAGTCGTTAATTTGAAGATTACAATGAAACTTCCAGAATTACAAGTTTCGCGCAGAGAACTCATTAAGCACGTCCTCGAACCTTTGCTCCCAATTTCTTCGAACATTTAAATTCAAGCTGTCTAACAGTGGATTGAAAATGTTCGACGTCCGGGTATCTATTATTCAGCATAGTGGTGAGACAATGCCGATCCAATGGCAAAACTTGTCTTACTTTTAAACATTCTGTTATTTAATCTTCTCCTCAACATATGCGTGACATTTTTCTGTTTCATTCGCGACAGTATCCCCACTATCTGGTGCTGATCAGAACAGTGACCTAACTGCCGATACTTACCGCTTCGATGAATCGTAAATTTTTTAAAGTCTACCGTAAAGTATCCATTGCTGTGCTTATGAGACATTACTGTGCTTATTAAATTGATTTTCGATCGGGCGCCGAGGAGGCTTTATTGTTAATTGACACGATAAATATTGTACGAGAAGAAGAGCTCCTCGAGAATCGGTTCGCCATCGTTCTACATCTGGTTCAGGTGATTGCATCCTCCTTCCGGTTCTTCCGTCTCCCGCCGCGAATCTGACGGCTCAGTCAATGTTTATTTAGCCCCGGCTGTTTACGGGCCAAGGGCTACAAATTAAAAGCAACGCCGCTGATGACTCACAGAGGGGTTGCCCGCATCGTTCGATTTCCCTTCCTTCATCTGGCTTTATTCGCTATCCACTTTCTTGGTCCTGCCTTACACGGGGGTCGAGAGGGGCAAGAGAGGGAGTCGTCCCTTTGTTCCCTTGATCGAGAGACCCTGTTTCATCGACGCTCTTCGCACCGAGGAGAGGACGTGACAGAATTCTCAGATCCGACTGCTCGGCGAGTCGGGCCAGGCCGAAATTGAAATTCACTGTAATGTCTTTAACTGCAAACGAAAATACTCCTTCAATTACCGCGGGGGGATCTCGAACTTTATTTTTCTTTGGTATTCCGGCCCACCGTTTGAGCCTTGAACCCTCCCGGAACATCATACATAAATTTTCTAAGCGATCTCGAGTATATCTGCAAAAGCGTGGAAAGGAATTCCTCGCGTTGAAACTTCGATTTTCAGAATCTTCTCGTCAAGATCTGCGGAACTAGATTTTGAACAAGTGAGAATTTTTGGTTGCAGAAAGTGAAGTTTAGACACCAAATCGTATTTTGCAAATGAAAATACTGCTTCAATTACCGCGGGGGGATCTCGAACTTTATTTTTCTTTGGTATTCCGGCCCACCGTTTGAACCTTGAACCCTCCCTCCTTGATCCTTCGACATCGCCTAACACGGGCTCGCCTGAATCATGCACCGGGGCGATAAATATTCTAAGTGATTTGGAGTATATCTGTATTCTAAAAGTGTGTAGGAATTCCTAGCGTTGAAACTCAGATTCTCAGAATCTTCTCGTCAAGATCTGCGGAAGAGGATTTTTAAAAATTGAGAATTTTTGGTTCCAGAGAGTGAAGTTTAGACACCAAATCGTTTGACGCGACGTGACCGGAGTACGATTTTACAGGGGACAGGGAATCACGGGCGATTGCATTTTAATCGGCAAATGAAACAAATTCTATAGCTTCGCAGATAGCGGTGGCAATCGGTCATTGTAAACACGATTTAATAATCGTTAGATTGGACAGAAAAATAATCCCAGCAGAGACAGATAGGGAGAGGGAGAGAGAGTGTGTGTGTGTGTGTGGGAGAGAGGAAATCGATATATGTAGATCTGATATAGCTCCGGCTGCGTGGCACCTATTGTTATCTTTCATATGCATACATCTGCGGTTGCGGCGCGCATTTGTCTCCTCGCGAGTACTTCTGTCCGTGGTAAGATATGCCTCTATTCAGCCATTCATCCGTGTGCCTCGATCCGAACGATGATCGCGGGCCGGCAGACAATCGGGGCACGATGTGTGACAATAACAGGACTACCGCACCACTGGCGATTCAATCTGCCTCGCAGAAATTCCGTCTGCCGCGCGAAATCGGGAAATACATGCGCCCGCGCGACGGTGGAAGTGTGTCGAGCGTGAAGATCCGATTCTCGGATATTTATCTATATCCTGGGAGCCGAGCTCTCCTCCGCCTGGCCTCTTGTTATTTTCGATCCCTCGGCCGAGAAAGTACCGGGGAATTCATGTAAAATAAAGCCGCGCCGCTCTTATCGGCGCGGTTATATCTGCGCGCGCATAATTCATGGCTCTCGTAACACGCGTGTAGCCGGCCCGCGGAAAAACTTCGGTGAAAGTTCTCTGATTGTTGCCGCAGGATTATTCAAATTATCAGCTGCTACCACGCTTCGTACCACACTCCGCAATATTCGTTTATACAATAATTTTTCTTTCAGAAAAATTCGGTCATTTCTGTTACAAAATGCGGAAGAATAAAATCTGGGCTTCTCACTCCCATATCACCCTTAACCGAGGGGGTGGAGGTCTGAAATTTTACTATAATATGAATATTAGTACGAGGAGCGATTACCCATCGTTATCCTACCGGAGCCTTTTGTAGAATATTTTTAAATTATTTCAAACTACCCTACATCTGCTACCTTACATCTCTGGCTCGCAATTTTTGTTTATACAGCAATTTATCTTTGAGCAAAATTCGGTCATTTCTGTCACAAAATTGCGGAAAAATAAAGTTTAGGCTTATCAGCCCCATATCACCCTTAACCCAGAGGGTGGAAATCTGAAGTTTGACAACAAAATGAAAATTCGAGCAATTACCCACTGTTATATTGCCGGATCCTCTTGTAAAGTGATATTTTTTAATTATTTCAAATTATCAACTGCTACCACACTTCTCTAGCAATAGTGCCCTCGCAATTTTTGTTTATACAGCAATTTTTCTTTGAGAAAAATTCGGTCATTTCTGTCACAAAATTGCGGACAAGTAAAGTCTAGGATTCTCAGTCCCATATAACCCTTAACCGGGGGGTGGAAATCTGAAATTTTACTATAATATGAATATTAGTACGAGGAGCGATTACCCATCGTTATCCTGCCGGAGCCATTTGTAGAATATTTTTAAATTATTTCAAACTACCCTACATCTGCTACCTTACATCTCTGGCTCGCAATTTTTGTTTATACAGCAATTTATCTTTGAGCAAAATTCGGTCATTTCTGTCACAAAATTGCGGAAAAATAAAGTCTAGGCTTCTCAGCCCCATATCACCCTTAACCCAGAGGGTGGAAATCTGAAGTTTGACAACAAAATGAAAATTGGAGCGATTAACCATTGTTATCCTACCGGATCCATCTGTAGAGTGATATTTTTTAATTATTTCAAACTACCCTACATATGCTACCCTACATCTCTGGCTGGCAATTTTCGTTTACACATCAACATTTCTTTCAGCAAAATTCGGTCATTTCTGTCACAAAATGCGGAAAAGTAAAGTATAGGCTTCTCACTCCCATATCACCCTGAACCAAGGGGATGTAAATCTGAAATTTTACTATAATATGAATGTTAGTACGTGTAGCGGTTACCCATTATTATCCTGCGGGATTCTTTCGTGGAATATTTTCGAAGAATCGTGATCCGAGACGCAGCTGTAGGCTCTTAATCAGGCGTCGGTGGTCGGGGCGAGTTTCGTGTAAGCCGTAAGACTATAAACCATAATTCATTCGGGCGGAGTCGTGTCCGTTTGCTCGGCGGAAGCGTTGACGTGTGCGCGCCGTTGCTCGGCCGGGCTTGTGTGGGTGGTTTCTGGGCACGTTGAAGTTTCCATTTTCCGTATAAACAGGCTGCGGTGTCTCACCGGCGGCGGGCGAGACTTCGCTGTAGCTTGGACACGGTGCAGGCGTTAAAGCGGTATCAGTAATTACCAGCGTGTTGGCAAACAACTAGGCCAGCAGCTCTTGCTTCCGATACCTGCACACGTAGAGAGAGAGAGGAGACGCGCGCTCGTTACCGCCGCTACAGTCACGAGAAAATCAACCGGCCGCTCAAGGCCATTCGGGGGGCTTACTTCCCCCGTCCCGGGTTATTTCTGTCGCTGTTATTTTCGCGTTCCTTCCTGCCGACTGCTGGTCGCTGGCCCTCGCTCATTGACTTCCAAATTTTCAAACAAATATCTACACCGTACGTGGACCGTGTCCTCCGAACGTCCTTGAGAAACCCAGCAATCTCCGTGGCTTCCTTTAACATTAGGTTTGCGGAGCATTGAAAGCGAGTATTTTACGTTACCTTATCAAAATAAGAATAATCTGTCTATCCAAGTTTTCAGCCATTTTTTAAAGAATATATCGTGGGGTGTAAATAAATGTATATTGTATATTTTATAGGTTAAGAGCGTCTAGGTTTAAGTACCATTTCGTACTTATTTAAGTACGCACCATTTGTTTATTTTTCCATATATTTACCGTACTTATTTTTCGCACCATTTAAGTACCATCAAGGACCATTTCGGACCTGCAAAACTGTGTCACAAACCTTTGGGAAAAATCGTTACCTTGACTCCCCAGGTACATCGCGGGGGTGAAAGAGTAGAGGGGTTCAAAAAGTCGAAGGGAGTAGAGCGATTTAGACAGCGTAGAACAGCCGTAGTCCATTGTAGTCGTGTTTAATGCAGTTTTAGTTTAGTATCGTGCATCCTAAATAAACTATATATATATATATTTCCCCGTTCCTCGACTTACACATAAATCCCACAATATACCTAAGGAAATAAGTAACCTGAAAATAGCTGCGTTAACACTAGGTTTACGGAGCATTAAAAGTGAGTATTACTTTATAAAAATAAGTAAGGAAATAAGTTCAATAATCGTCTCAATAATCGTCAATTAGAAATATTAGAACCCGCCGTTTCGACGGGTTAAACAAATGCGCGAATTTGTCTCTTTACTCCGAAATTGTTCGGCAAATATCCACGGTACATGCGCAGACACCGTGCGCTCTCCTTCTTCCGGGAACACTCGATTGTTCATCTTTTATTCATTCGGCGGGTCTTTAAGAAATTTCCTTCGAGAACGTTTTTACCAGATGTGTATTGCCCCCCGACCGTGTTACACATCTTTCTTCGGAAAATCTTGGATCGTTCATTTCTCACCTGTTCAATATGGGTAGTTCGCAAATCTTTTCGCGAAATTCTCCTTTCGACGATTTAGGTTCGAGTGTTTTGAATGTATTTCATACATGTGTCCCCCCCCCCGCACTTCTTAAATAGTTGCCGGGCTCATTGACTTACAAATGCGCCGACAAATGTGTCGCGACTTCGCGAACACTCGGTATGGCCCGCTGTGCACCGCCGCGGCCACGAAGTTACCCGTTGTCATGAATATATTGAAAACTTGTCCCACTGAATTTTCCGTTTCGCCGGGAGTTCGTTGAAATTGCGAGTAATTACCTGCGGATTACGCGATCTCCTCCGCGAGAGCATCGGTATACAAAAAGTTTCGTTAGTGTACTGATAATATTGCCTTCCAGCCAAGAATTGGACTCGGTTTACAGTATCCTGTAATTACACAAAATCTTATCCACGCATTCTCTCTCTCCCTTTCTCTTTTTGACTCACTCACCCCTACTCTGACTACTCTACCTATATTTTGCCTAATCCTATCCTCATCCCGATTATAGCACCGTTTCTTACTCCGTTACCTTTGGTTTACTCTCTTCATTACAATTTAAATTTCTGCCCTCTTATCCCTCGTCTTTCTCAACTTACAAAAAGCTTAGTTATTTTCGTGACATATACACTATTATTTTAGAGCCATCTGCACCGACTTTCGTGACATTTATGGAAAGTTTTCGGAGAAATGTTTGACACGTAGATTTCTTTTTACTGGCTATCCTGCATGTTAAGGGTGAGAACAGCCCTTAGCCTCTCAACTTAAAAGTGTACCAGAGAATACTCGGGTGTTATGATATGATACACAATTTAAAGAAAGAATCGTCAAGTTAAGAGGTTGCGGTTCAGAATTTGGGGACAATCTTCGAGATTCGTCAGAGAGTAAGGGAAGAAGGAGCCGCGGTCCGAGGGGTAAAAAATCCAGGAGCGGATGCAACATTGAATTCGTCGGCGGGGTCTCGCGCGGACGCACTGATAGACGTCGGATCAAAGTTTTAAAATGTTCACCGCGCCGGCTCCGCGTGGAAAGATCCCTCGGCTCCTGGTAGGCCACTCCGTTTCCGACGTCTCATGTATGATAGATGATCGTCCGGCCTTGATCACCGTCACCCTCGCAGGTTTCGGATGCATATTTAATGTCGATGGCGGCTGGCTGGCCCCCGTCCCGGTTGTTTTCTGCTCGCGATGCACCTCCTACACCCACGCAGAAGAGCCCCGGCATCCTAGCAAGGTCCGTGTACGGGGGTGGGGGTGGGGGGGAATCGAGGGTTGGGGTAGTGGGGGTGGGGGTGGTCTCGGTGCTGCAGCAACGTTGGAAGCGCAGCTTTTGCGCGTATAATACACGTGTAGACGAGCGCGCGACACCCGCCGCGACGTCTTTGTGCTTTCGAAAGCTTGCCCCGGGGCTTTTTCCGAAAGAGGGGCGGCTCTATGAAATATCGTATTCATCGTTACACCGACCTTTGCCTCCCTTCGTCCTGCGTTCACCCACTGCTTCTACGTTTTCACCCCCCTGAGACACAGGGGCGCGGGAGGACGAGGACGAGGAGGACGAGGAGGAGGAGGAGGACGGGGGAGGAGGAGGGGGCGAAGGGCTGCTCTCTCCGGCTATATGGAAAGGTAAAGTACAACAGCCGCGACAGGGTACACGACGACTAGCGAGGAATGAAAATCGATCGCGAGTGCTACTCGGATAGAGACCAACCCCCCTGTATCATCCGATGCCATGCCGGCGCGGCGTGTACCTCGCCGAGGGCGAGGGCGAGGGCGAGGGCGAATCAACGGCAGCTAGTTACATTTCGTCCTCGTTGCCCCCTCTTACCCTTCTTCTTCTTCTTGTCCGTCTGACGGTACGCGTTGAATAGACTTTACTAGATTTTAACGCGTAATCAAAGTACACCGAATCCTCTGTATATGTCGCCGACTTATGGATTATTAATGTCACGGAGTTGTCCCCACTACCGCCGGATATACCCTGCGCAAGAAGCTCGAGAGACCTCGGTCGCCGAGCATCGCTGTCCTTCCATCGACACCTGCACGTTGAAAGACATCGAGGACAGTGTCGCTGACATACATGGAGAATGCACTGTCATACAAAAAGTCTAGGACTATTACAGCCCGCAAGCCTAACACTAGGTTTACAGAGCAATAAAAGTGACAATTTTGCATTATTCTATCCACATTTTTAGGACCAAGCATCGCTGTCCTTCTATTGATTCCTGCACGATGAAAGACATCGAGGCGAGTGTCGCTGACATATATGAGAATGCACTGTGATACAAAAAGTTGAGGACTGTGCATTTAATTTCGGCTATTCCAGTCCGCAAGCCTAACGCTAGGTTTGCAGAGCAGTAAAAATGACTATTTTTACGTGCTATCCACATTTTTGGCAGTATTCTAAAGAAATAAACTTGCTAACGCTATTTACTTGGTATCTAAATAATTTTAAATTAGAAATATCAGGACTCGTGATTTTGTCGGGTCCCGTAAATCCGATGTTGAACAATGAAACACGGTCTTCTCGGGAATAAAACGGCAAGGAGCTGAACAGGAATGTCCTTTAAACTAGCCTCAAAAATGGTCTATCATGTTCCCGCAAAGGAAGGAATTTCACGGGCAAGGATGCTCGTTTCAATGTCAACAGGCTCGGGGGAGGAGGATCGCTTTGCCACTTTCGTGGATGTCGACAATGGCGTTGCCTCCTGCAATCTTTCTCCCTCGTTCGTTTTTCCTTTTTCTTTTTCTTCTCCTTCTTCTTCTTCTTTTTTTTTCGTTATTGATGCGCGGTACTTTTGAAAGCGATAAAACGAAGGAGGAGAGCCCTGGAGAGGAGCTTTAAGAACCGCTCCTTTCGGATGGTGGTAACGATACTGATAGAAAACGGCATTGTTGCGTATCGCCTTGTCTGCCTACGATAGTCGCCGCTTACACGGGCCGCAACGGATCAGTTGATGCGTTATGCAAAAGCCCGGGCTGGAATATCGGTGTTCGGGTCTCTACCATGAAAGTACTCTAAATGGAGTAATATGTTCAGAAAATATTCGAACCCCTAGACTACAGAAAATTTAAAGTAAACCTTAAACAGGAGCCTGAATATTAACAACCCAATATTTCGATCAAAAATATTCTCACGATAGATCATAAATTATTTTCGAGATGAAACTAGTGAATTACTAAAACTTTTCGTGCGTGTCAGAGAACACAGCGTTTTCTCGATATATGTCAACAACTCGGGCCTTGCCAGTGACATACAGTAGCTCACGAAAGTATTCGAACGCTTCCAATCTACATC
>CM052133.1:2272407-2312212 GCA_028454255.1 Halictus ligatus | reverse complement strand
TTTATTAGGTTACTTTATTTTCCTGAAATTAAAATCGTAATTTTTGTCTCAGTTATCTGAAACTTTTGAATGTTACTTATCCAAGGCTCCGATTAGAATCCTTTACATATATCTGAAACGCGAGCACGTTGCAAGTGCCATAAAATGGCCCCAAAAAATTCGATTCGTCCCAGCAACAGCGACAACATTTATATTTCGAGAGGTTCGCGTAACTCGTGCAGCAGGTCCGGGCGAACAGCGGCGATTCATTAACATTTAACCGAAGAGTGGAAGGACCGTCGGCAGCTCGATGACGTATAAAAGGTTCCTTATCAGTGGAACACGCCCTCCGGCAGGAGGTTGTCCTCGTAAGTTACTCGCTATCGCCGGCTGGCGATCCCGAACTCGAAAGAATGAATACGTGCCGCGCCAGCGCAACGTAAGGACAATAAAAAGGACGAGCCAAGCTTGCGCAGCCAGCTTCGTGACTTCCGGCCGTGTCCGCGTTCCAAATAATTCATCGGATTAATTGTGCTCTTAGCTAGTCGGCTCCTCGTCGGCACGGGAAACTACCCTAACGATCGCGAAACTTGATTTCGAAAAACTTCGGGAAATTCCTGTCTCGGTTCAAGGTACGTGTGCAGCTTGTAGTCAATTTTTTAGCGCGGGGCCTTGAAAGATTGAGCAACGTCCTCGGGACTTGTTCCTTTGGAAAAATTAACGAGGATTCGAGGAAAACTTCTCCTACCGTTTGGTGAAAAATTTATTTTCACGAGTAGCCTTTTTTCCCGGGAAAAATTCGTGGAGGTCGAGTTTTTTTGGGGACGGTCGGACTCGAGCTAAGAAACGGAAAAGTCAACGATTACGACTAGGACCTGGGTGATAAAGAGACGGACGCGAATGGGAAACGAGCGGGTAGAAAAAGAGGGAGATAGACGGAGAGGGAGCGCGAGAGAGAGAGGGAGAGAGAATAAAGAGTAGAAGTGACAGGCACACTGCCAGCCAACCAGCCATCCAGGAGGCCCAATCTTTTTTAAACGCCCCCGCTCATTCATCGCGGCCAGACAGTCTCACGATTATAAAGCGCAAATCCTTTCATCCTCCGTTTCGTTCCGCCTCTACTCTTAGTTTTTTGTCACCAGCTTCCATCACTTCCTCTGGTCACCCGCCCCCTCCTTTGCTTTTCTATTCCGGTCTCTGTCCCCCCCACCCTTCCTCCCGCCGATATTGTTCCGAGTTCGCGCGGGAGGCTATTTTATTATCCAATTACTCTCATTTGCTTGGCAAAAGAACCGTCGCCGGCGAAGGCGCGACGAGGGAAAAATGTTGGCGACTTAATTAGTAGTCTGCCCGGCAGATTCTATTGCCACGTTGTCGGCCGCGCTGCGAATAAAGGTAGCTTAAAGTCAAGGGGGTTCGGGGAGCCGGCGAAAGTTGACGCCTGCAACGCACCACCAGAAACCCTGGACACCACTGTGCCGCGACTAGCTGATTTTCAATTAATTCCAAGCCCTAACAGCCCCAAGATCCAATCATTTCAACGAAAAAATGATTTCATTAGTTTTTGTCGCAAAAATCTAGTTTCTGCAAAATCCCGAGGTCGTAGACAAATTTTGAGACCAGATTTGAAATCAGCGTGAACAAATCTATGGGAAATGATGTATAACATGTTAAAAAAAATTTTTTCCTCTCTTGGTATTGGAAGAACCAAAATTTTCTTGTACATCTGCACGTTTAACGAATTTTCTCAAGGTTAAAAAACGTTCGTTCCACAATCTCCCTATTTTTCCTATATTCTACAAAGTTTTAGCTTTAATTTAAAAAAAATTTCATTGCTCTAGCTCATTCCTATCGAAAGTTCCTGAATTTTGAATCCGATTTTGTCCAAATAGCCCACCCTTCCTCGTCGCATCACTAATTAATTCCCCGCCTGCGACTTAATTGGCCGAGCGCGCCGCGCACTGCTTCCACAATGGACAAAAGTATTTCGTAGGAACGTTCCTCGAAACAAAATATTTTTATTTTTCTTTTTTAGTCCACCTTCAACGATCTCGAACGACCTTGAGTCGAAGGTCACGCCCTATTAGATAGTACACAGAAAAGTGTATCATCCTCACTGAAACACCGGAGTTGACCTTCGTGTGTCCTCTACGCGTTCACCTGCAAAAAACTATCAACACGCAACCATGTGTAATTACCACTGCATTTTTATCGTAAACAACCGAACCGATAAGATGAAAAACATCAGTCGTTAACTTCGTGTTATAACAATATCTCCTCGAATGTTTTCCCTTTTGGATACGATTGTTTTATAAAAGTTGTTTTCTTTTTTATAGAAATCCATGAAATTACATTCCCTTTCGGTTCACGGTTTTCGTTTTTAATTGCATTTGCAGGCTCGGAAGGGAGAAACTTTCGCAGAATCGAAACTTCCGCTCTTCCAGTTAACAATAACATTCGAATGCGCCAACTTTCGGGGTAGAAGGTGGAATTGCGCGACACAGGGAAACAAGAAATAGTTTTTCCATCAACATGCGCCCGAATGAGGCGGGTTAGGCGAAATAAACTTCGTGGGAACCAAATTGTTTTTCAAACTTCCGAATACGTGGAACGGACGGCAAATAAAATAGTGGAGCGTGTAATACAAATGAATATCGCAAATATGTTGTTTCCTGCAAAATATTTGATTGAGTCCCGCCGGCTCGTTGGGGAACGATCGTGGAAAATGGCGGCGGACGTATAAAATCGTCGAACAACCTGATCTAACGGTTGTCCAGGTGTCGAACGTTTCTCCGGTCGCTGAAAAGCCAAACGACGCGGCTTTTGTTTCGGTTTTTCGTGGTGCTCGCTCGCACGAAACTTGTCGAGGGTCTTCTGGGCCCGGGGAACGCTTTCTATGTCATTAGAAATTCAGCATATTTCCTCCACGTATTATTCATTGTGGTTAGCTTACCTTTGTTCTTCTATTATATACTTCCTGCGCCAGGAGTCCGCGGTGCGCCAACCGCTTTTTCTTTTTCTTTCTTTTTTCTCTCTCTCCGCCTCTGAAGCCTTCTTAATGCGTACACATGTACACACACAACTGCTGGTTTGCCAAGGGGCACCGTTTATTGAATCAAGCCCTTAAGTCCGTGACTTTCTCCTACGAACAAAAAGCCCTTCGATGAACGAAACTCATCGGGAACGGTTTCACCCTTCGGACTCCTCCCGGTGAAACATTGCGCGCGAGTATTTGCAAATATCAAGATGTCAACCTTCGAGGACAATCAACACTTTGAACGTCCAACTAGAAACCCGGAAAATCCCATGAAATCAAAGTTATTCGATAAAATAAAAATGGTAAGAAATTAAGTGTACGACACTGAGTAATCCTCCAACTTTCTTGCACGTTACGGATCCTAATCAAGCTTAGTACAATGAATATACCAACGTCAAGATTCATTTTAAAACATTGCGCGCGAGTATTTGCAAATATCAAGATGTCAACCTTCGAAGATCCCATGAAATCAAAGTTATTCAATAAAATAAAAATGGTAAGAAATTAAGTGTATGACACTGAGTAATCCTCCAACTTTCTTGCACGTTACGGATCCTAATCAAGCTTAGTACAATGAATATATCAACGTCAAGATTCATTTTAAAACCTGCAAAAATGATTTTTCTTCCATACACGGGTGACGCGGTTTTCACATTCTAAACACTGACTTTTTGCGTGGACTCGAAATATGAACGGAAGAAATATTGTTAATGTACCACCGTGTTCACGTCAAGGTCTTTCTAGTCTCGGGCGAAGTGTGTGTTTGAGTAGGTCGGTAATTAGTTAAGCGAGCGGATACTGTACACACTGTGCAGGGCTGACTACAATATAAGCTTGTTTCAAACTTGTCTAAGCGGATAGCTCATCAGCGGGTTATTAAATACTCGTCAACACATTTTCCATTATACTGTATCGTGTAAGTCATTCTCCGCGTCGAATCGACGAGATACAGAAAAAATCTACATGCTCGTTACACGTTCTCCCACGTGTAATCAGAAAATTCCGGCGAAATATCCGCAACAGGAATTAACATAATTCCGATTATCTTTTCAATTTTATACGTACCTTTCGCGAATAACAGGACGGCCCGACGTTATCTCGACGTTGTTTCCCCGAGAAATTAACATTATTAAATTATTTCCCGCGGGGGGACATTTTTGTTCGTTTCGCATAAAAACCGTACGAAATGTTACTAATTTTATATACTTAGATGTATTAATAACTTTGTCATTTTCGCGAGTTTAAGCTTGAAATTTTGGGTATTTTCCAGGTGGTATAGTTTTGATTAAAAATTTATTAAATAGCAAAAATCGTGAGAGCGATGTTGTCTCGATCATTGTCGATCGAGCGAGGAGAAAGAGGGAGGAAGAAAACGTCGATGGAAGGGATCGTTGCCGAGCCATAATTTTCTAAACTCAGATATATTAATAACTTTGTCATTTTCGCGAGTTTAAGCTTGAAATTTTGGGTATTTTCCAGGTGGTATAGTTTTGATTAAAAATTTATCAAATAGCAAAAATCGTGAGAGCGATGTTGTCTCGATCATTGTCGATCGAACGAGGAGAAAGAGGGAGGAAGAAAACGTCGATGGAAGGGATCGTTGCCGAGCCATAAAATAATTACGTCAATAGAGCGGGTATGGCCGGCGAACAGCAACACCGGGAATGATTTATCGGTCTTAACTACGCGCCTATTTCTAACACACGATCGCGATCACGCGCGCGTACGTGCAACCACGATTGTTTCCCTCGGTCCGCGGGCAACTTCCATTGTTCGGCCGGGGCTAAGGTAGCGTTGCGTATCGTGCGAACCCGCGCTCGCGGTAAATAACAAATGGACCACGTCTGCTATGCAACCATGATCCATGGAAGTAGCCCGGCCGAGAGGGAGGACGATAATGCCCACGTGCGAAGCGTATTGATGCAGTGACATTTGGAACGCTGCCGACGAATACGTGTACGCGAGCTCCGTTTCGTTTTCAGTTGTCATGGAAATTTACCGTGATCCTCCGAAGATCAACCGCCGCCATCAGCCCAAAATCTTGACGAATACACTGCCACGTAATCGTTCTAATGCCTCCCCTTCTTTTCAGCAATTATTTTTAGGGATTGGAGAATCCAATTCCAGAAACTGCCTTTACAAAAATATTGTAGAATATTTTCACGGAATTATTATATAGGAGAGTCGAATCGAGATGATAAATATTTTTCCATAATCAATTTGAAAGGTATTGTTAAAATTAAAGAGAAGACTGAAAGTTTCTGAACTCCAATGACAAGGTCAATCACAGCAAAAGTGGCGAACTTTCCTGAATTCTTATTATTATAAAGCCTAAGCAATCTCTTGAGATTTCTGAGAGAGGTATTAAATTTCAGCTAATACCTCCCCTTCTTTTCAGCAATTATTTTTAGAGGTTGGAGAATCCAATTCCGGTCTTAATCAATCGTCACAATGAGAAACTGCCTCAATTGAATCAATTTGAAAGGGGAAAGTATTGTAAAAATTAAAGAGAAGACTGAAAGTTTCCAATGACAGGGTCAATCACAGCAAAAGTAGTGAGTGTGTGAACTTTCCTGAATTCTTATTATTATGAAGCCTAAGCAATCTCTTGAGGTTGCCGAGAGAGGTAATAAATTTCAGCTGGGAGTATTTTTGTCGCCAGGATCCGCCCTCCATCGTATATGACAGCCGTGGCGCAGTCGGTTGGTAACAGCATATTACTATTGTCGAGGGCCGTTGCGTAGGGCACAATGGGCGCCGTCACAAAGGCAGAGATTGCGATGTTTATGGTAGCTGTGTCTCCATTAAATGTCGGATGTCGCGTCTCCCGGCCGGCGGCCCGGTGTGTTTATAATCGATTTACTAGCTTCGCCGTTGATGAGCGCGAGATTTGATGCGTCGAATACGGGCGAAGACGCGCACACCCGAATCTCCGAGACGATTCGTGTGTCTTGCAACGGCGCTGATGTAGCACTTCTGATTGCTACTAAATCCTTCGGTTGTATTAGTGTACGCCTAACCGTCGTGCCGCTTCTAACCGCCCCCGAACTCGATTGACGAAGACGCAAAGGTTCCATTTTCTCCGGTGCCGAATCTCTTCCATGCCGCGGCGTGTTTGATGTGGCTCAAGGTCTTCTTCAAACCACTTAATCGATTCCCGGGGACCAAAGCGATCGCTGTTCGATCCTAAATGGACCCTGATTGATTTATCATTCTTCTTTCGGACGAATTCCTCCGAGGTCGGCTCTTTGCAATATTATGTTACTAATGTCTGGGTTTACCGAACACCAAAAATCACTATTTTCCGTTATGAGAGTAACGTGCTGGACACATTTTTAGCAATATTTTTCAAATAACGTATGCCCGAAGAAATAAATTTGCGATATAATTTCCTCTTGGGGTGTTAAAATTAAAAATATTGGAACCCTTTGTTTGCAACAGTGTGGATAGTTTTTTACAGTTCCATCCTTGGGATCTTAATAATTTAAAATTAAATATACTGGAACCCTTACTGTGTTTGCAACAGTGTGGACAATTTTTTAGAGTTTCATCCTTCAGATCTTAATAATTTAAAATTAAATATACTGCAACCCTTATTGTGTTTGCAACAGTCTGGATAATTTTTTACAGTTCCATCCTTGGGATCTTAATAATTTAAAATTAGAAATACTTTAACCCCTATCTTGTTTGCAACAGTCTGGGCAGTTTTTAGTATTCCATCCTTGGGATCTTAATAATTTTGAATTAAAAATAATGGAACCCTTACTGTGTTTGCAACAGTCTGGAAAGTTTTTTACAATTCCATCCTTGGGATCTTAATAATTTAAAATTAGAAATACTTTAACCCCTATCTTGTTTGCAACAGTCTGGGCAGTTTTTAGTATTCCATCCTTGGGATCTTAATAATTTTGAATTAAAAATAATGGAACCCTTACTGTGTTTGCAACAGCCTGGACAGTTTTTTACAATTCCATCCTTGTGATCTTAATAATTTAAAATTAAATATACTGGAACCCTTACTGTGTTTGCAACAGTCTGGACAGTTTTTTCCAGTTCCATCCTTGGGATCTTAATAATTTAAAATTAAATATACTGAAACCCCTACTCTGTTTGCAACAGTCTGGACAATTTTTCACAGTTCCATCCTTGGGATCTTAATAATTTAAAATTAAATATACTGGAACCCTTACTGTGTTTGCAACAGCCTGGACAATTTTTCACAGTTCCATCCTTGGGATCTTAATAATTTAAAATTAAATATACTGGAACCCCTACTTTGTTTGCAACAGTCTGGACAGTTTTTTACAGTTCCATCCTTGTGATCTTAATAATTTTAAATTAGAAATACTTTAACCCCTATCTTGTTTGCAACAATCTGGACAATTTTTTACAGTTCCATCCTTGTGATCTTAATAATTTTAAATCAGAAATACTTTAACCCCTATCTTGTGTGCAACAGAGAGTTTTTTTCACAGTTCGAGCAATTACCATTTGTTCGTCGGGATCTCCTCGCGAGGGAGACGAATTGTTGATGAAGATTCATGCGCTGCAGCAGCTCGTGAACTTGATTTCTCTTTTCTCTTCTTCTTCTTTCTTTTTTTTTTTGGCCTGTTCACGGCGTTGACGCGCAACACGTCTGATTAAACCTCGTGAATTTAACATTCGTCGGTTGATGTGTATTCATGCTCACCTTTCAGCGTTCGTCACGGATGGAGGTGGACGATGAAAGAGGTGAAGAGGGCGATTGGGTTAGAAAGGACGTGTGAATTTCGGCGGCTGCGGTAGTTATGGCATTAATGACCGTCTAGTTCAAAGGGAACATGGAGATAAATTGAGGAAGCCCGTGTAACGAGACTACCCTCAAACGAGTTCCTACCCGGATTACATACTGGGTGTCCCTTTTTAATCGATTCGTACCTACGCTTGCAGAATCGTCGGGCGAAACTATCGGGCCGACGAAGTTAACGGGTTAACTCCGCGCCGAAACCCAGCAAATTACCGTGATCGTTATACTGCGTGTTTTACGCGTTTACCATAAATAAGAGAAACGCGATGACAATGGACAAATGTAACAAATTTAAAATATTTAATTTATTTGCCGATTTAAATAGCGGAAAGCATCGGTTTGATCGGTAACGCCACTATAGTGGCTTTTGTGCTGCAAGAGAGAGTAAGAGAGCCGTGCTGGGAGAGAGAGAGAGAGTGGCGGACAAGCGCCGCCGTGCTTAAAGAGGTTAAAAATATTGTTGCATATTTTTAACGACTTTTTCGCACAGTGTGTTTACGCGTCTGCGAGTATGTCGCTCGCTCGACGCGACTTTCCGGCTACCCCGTACGCGTTGCGATAAGAATGTTGATAAAACTGTTCGCCCCAGTTGTTGAAAATGCGAAGGAAAGTTCGGCGCGGAGGGGAAAGTTCGTCGTGGGATGCGAGAACCGTGTAGGCGTCGTAAAACACGGCGAAATATACAGAGCGGCGTCGAAAAGATCGTTAACACGTAGCCGAACATTTTATTAGCACTTCGTTCCGGATCAAAGCCATTAACGGTTGTCGATCGTTTTGCCAGTCCCCAGTGTCGATTGCCTGGAACCGGCCGCGTTCGAACGGGCATCCCCGAAAAATGCGTTAAACTGCGACCAATGGGAGGCGTTCGAAATAATTGTTTCTCGTTACGTGTGCAAAAATCTTGAATCATTTATCCGGGGCCCTCTTTTCCCGCCCGCCGCGTTTCCACGGTTTCGGAAATTGAATTATCTCGACCGAGCCCCGTCAACCACGGTTGCAGAATTTTTCGGAAATTTGTTTTTTTCTTTTTTCAAGATAATATATCTCCTCGGAAATCACGACGCGCAGGTGCCGCTCTCCCCGGCGTTTCGCCTGATTAATAAAGCTGCAATCAAATCTCATTCCGAGGGGTGGCGCCCGTTGACGGAGCTTTTAGAACAATTAGAGCAGGTTTTCGCTAATAAATATAGTGAACGGGGGGTGCCGTCTAATGAACGCACGGATGCGAAAGGGACTGGCAAATGAATCGCAAGGGCCGGCACGGAACAGCGCGAACCAAGATAACCAACGGTTTATATATACACACACACACACACAGGGTGCTTCAACGTGTCAAGTCCATAAATCTGCATTAAGCTAATTAAACGAATTAAAAGTTGTAACCTCGGGTTCTCGCGGACGCTCTTCGCGCGGCTGCTCCGCCGACGTTGCTATTGAAGTGGACGTTTCAAAATTATGCTACCGCATTAAGAATACGAATTAATTCAATACAGACGACGAAGAAACCAGCCAAACAGAAAAGAATTTTTCAGAGATTTTATTGTCGTAAAACATTGTGAATTCTCGCCGTCCGAGGCCTCTCGGTGGCTCCCCACAGGGCAGAAATAGTGGGGATAATTCCGTGACGTTTATCGTGGAGGCCTTGGCGACATATATAGTGAAATCACTGTATCCCAATCTTTATTTGGCCGAACGAATTGAATTTTCGCAGCGTCGAATCGAGTTAGCATTGAAAATCGCGGTTCATTAAAGAAATAGGACAAGAAAACAATGGCTAGATGAAATAATGACAAAACCATTTGGGGGGGGGGGGAGGTATAAAGGCTCGAAAAATTTCGGGCACTTTGCTTTTAATTATTCCGCCATTTTCGCGCCATTACGTTCCATTATTCGTGCACTGCGCGACGAGGGGTGTGGAGGGGAGGGGGTGGAGGGCTCGTAAAAAGCGTGATCGTCACGGATTACAATGTTCCGTTTTAACTGCGGGATTCGCAATCAACTTTGTCCATGCATCGGGAATAGTAGTCCATGCGGAATCGTTCGTTTCCTCTCGAAACATCGTTCGGCCGCGAGCGTGTGCGCGCGCGCTCGCGTCGAATGTATGCGCGCAACGCAAACTTTTCAGTCTGTCTGTTTTGTCGTAAACATAGTTTAGTACCTCCGAACAGAACCGATAAACGTATTCAGCGCTTCGGCAAATTTAAATCCCCCGCGGAATCTGGATCAGCTCGGTCAACTATTGTAAGACTCTTTCTCCTCTCCCGCCCCTCTACCCCCCTCCCCTTCCCCTTCCCCGCCCCTCAGCGACCGTTCTTTGTCACGGTATCCGCTTCGAAATTTATTTTCTGTTTTTATTTCGAGTCCGCGCCGCCGTCGCCGTGACAAACTGTATGCAGATAAAACCTAACTGAGTTATCAGCTCCGGAGTTTCCCTGTCGTACGTTACCCACCGAAACGTATGTACACGATCGTACGCGATTTTGCATATTTCACGGCCTTTCCTACCCTGGCCGGTTACCCGGTCGAGCCTGGTTTTAACGTTCGTTGTTCACTTGTTGTTTGTTGCATCTTTTTCTCGAACGATAATGACGTTATCGAAAGAAAACAGTCTCGCCGCCGGGGTACACGAATTTCGCGTAGCAAATTTCTATTAAAATAAATAGTGTCCGAGGATTTAATTCTTTATTAGTAAGTAGCACATAGTCTTAGTCCCTAACCGTAAAAATTATAACCATACCTGCGCGAGTCGTTCGAAATTCGAGATTTTGCCATTTATTTGTACAACTTCGGCACTCGCCGGCGGCAAGTTTCAGAAATCTAGTTTCGTGAAAAATTTGTTTTGCACCGACACTGCTCGGTTTCGGTATAAAATTACAGAAGAGGATTTTTAAGGTTCCGCACGTTCAAAAAGAACCCTTGAGTGGCCGGAGAGTGGGGGAAGCAAATTCAAGGGAGCAGTGCTGTGTCAAGTGACAAGTGTTCGGATGCACCCCCGACACCTTCGCGACTCCTGCCGAAATTTCTCGACGTTATGGCAATGTGTCTGTTTCATTTTTCGGCGGGGGGCGAGGGGGCGCCGCGATAAAAGTTATCGATCTGGAGAACACGTAGTCGAGGCCCGATGGCATTGTTCGCGCGACACCGAGGAAAACGAGCGAGGATTTTCCCCGGGGACGGTCTATCGACGGATTTCGATGACGGCGGAATAATGGGCCAATAAAAATGCGTAAGAAGCCGGCTGCTTCCTTCGTCGTCTGCGCGAAATGCATAGATTAAGAGGTCGGGGGCAGGGGGTAGGCCGCGGCGTCGGTGGCGACACCGGGAAGACAGTAAACAGGATAATAAAACCGCAGTAAAGTCGATACTTGGTAAATTGATCCCGGGCCTTTGGTTTCGAGATGACAACAGACGGGGGACAGCAACGACCCCATTACCGGTAGCCTCGGCGATCCCTTGGGCCACGACGGGGTTGTTTAAATGCAAATCGCTTCGTCACCGGCAAAAATAACTCTGGTAATTCGGCAACGACACCCCTACCCGCCCCTTCGCGCCGATTCCTTTTGCGATTCGCGGGATTATACGCAGGAGCTCTCGCCCTTTCTAAAATCAATTCTTCGCCCCGAACGCACCACCGAAACCGCAGAAACCCTCTCGCAATCTTACCCCCCACCCCCTGCGATTCTTCCGTACGAAGAAATCCCTTTCCGGTACGAGGTAAAATTCGATTTGTTAACACGTTCGCTGCCACGTTTACCGTTTTATAATTATTTACCATTTTATTAGGTGGACTTACAAGTGAATAAGCTGTATATATTTAGCAAACCACGCGTAAGCAGTACGAGGAATTATTTATTATTCTTTTACCCACTTAGATCTGCAAGGGGCATCTATTGAATTTTCATTACAGAGGCAGGTCAACTTTTCTATTCGCAATTACGACACATAGCAATTTTTAAACGAAATTATTTACGCATTACTTGGTAAATTAATCCTCCTAACTACTTCGAAAAATTCTGGCCGTTCGGTCCAATTTTAAACTTTTCCACTCGAAGCTATTTTAGCTCTAATATGAAACATTTCTACCAACCTCGTAGAGTTCGGAAATGTTTAGTAATTTATTAAATACAAACAAATGTAACACTAGATTTACGGGACCCGTCAAAATGACGGATTCTAATATTCTTAATTCACCAATATTGAGATTGCAAACGTGGATCCATGAGGAATTATTTAACAAATTGATTTCTCTAGGTATATATTATTTAAGAAATGACTACAGATTTTGATACATATATATCCATGTTATTTTTATAAGGGAATGTAAAATAGTCATTTCTAGTGCTCCGTAAACCTAGTGTTAATAATGTAAAAAATATTTTGAATAATGATGCAGCAATTTATCGAGTGCTATTGGTTAAAAAAGTTATCCGTTTCCAAAGGGTGTACGAATACTCTGTACACCGACTGTGCAACAACCAATACGACTGATTAAAAAGATTGTTCGCATTTTCTGTGAACGGTGGAGCGGTAAAACTGGCGGATATGTTTAAAACCGATTGCAAGGGATCTCGATAAGTGCCGTTCAATTTTGCAGATCACACTATGTGGCAAAGGGACCGTCGGTGATCGCTGTTAAAAACCGTGAACGGGCTCGGCGCGCAACAAATCGAGGATCCGATCGGATGACTGTTGATCCGCGTGACATTTTCAATCGCGTAACCGAATCGGATGAATTCGCGTGGATATTTTTCGGTCGGAGAGAAACATAAAGCCCGACCCGACCCGACCCGACCCGGCTCGGTACCGGGCGAATTGAAGGAGCCGGCAAGAATGGAACGACAAATAGTAATGAATTCGTTTCGAACGACAGGTTGTTCCCGGTTGAAAGAGGCGCAGGAATTGGAACGGTTTTATTACGATGATTCCCGCGCGGCGCGGCGTTACCGTGCGCAACCATGAGCTGCGCGCACGCTGAAGCCCGGCTTCAAAGAATCTGGATTAACGGTTTCACGTTCCATTTCACCGAGGGTAACACTGAATTCTAGGCTTCCGCTTTGGACGCTGGTTCACGCTCCCAACACACGAGGAGTTCCACTATCTAACGCGTTGCTTGCCTTTTCATTATCACACGCACACGCGCGCACACGCGCGCGACCGTCACACCACTTCACTCTTGTCCAGCGCTATGTTTCGTCCGGTCACAGGCGGAACAAAAAAGTCGGAAAAGTGATACGCGAACAAATTAAGGGGGCGGTGAACGCTGCGAAATTTTAACAATTTCCGGGAACCTTTTTCAAAGTCGTGTCCTCGTTGTAATCGATTCAGCCAGAACAATTTACAGTTTCAATTACTTAACGCTAGGTTCACGCAGCACTGAAAATCACTATTTTACATTACTTCACAAGAATAACATGATTGTATCTATCAAAATTTGTGGCCATCCTTTTAATAATATATACCCAAAGAAATCAATTTGTTAAATAATTCCTCATGCACGCATCTTTACAATCTCAATACTCGTAAGTTAAAAATATTAAAATCCGTGTTAGTGTTCGAAAAATATTTGGAGATTGACGATGATTTAGATAAACGTCGCGACGATCTGGACTGTACCGCTGTTAAGTCTATAGTAGATTTGGGGTGTGAAGGTTCCCCTTTCTAACGAAATTTGCTAAACTTGTTTTTATTAAATAATTTTTGGGGGAAACGTCACGCTACACCGCCTGATTGATGCTGCAAAAGTAGTGGAAATATTTTGTGCAAAAATAGTGGAGACATTTAGTCGCTGTTGCTCACTGCGGCATTTATGGGAGTCGGAATCCCCTATAGGGTGACATAGGCGCAAGGGTGTCGACCCCTAGGGGGCGTGTCCGGCGAATTTGTTGACCGTTGTATCGCATCCTGAGGTTTCTGTCACCTCATTTGTTATTGGGTGCGGGTACAGTGTCGGTGGCGACGCTAGAAAAAGGAATAAAAATTAATTTATGTTGTAACCTGAACCTTATTTTATAAAAATATGAAGAATGTGTCTAACCAAGTTGTCAGCCATTTTTTTGAATAATATATACCTAGGGAAACAAGTTTGTTGAGTAATTCCACGTAGATGGATCTTCGCAGTCTCAATGATCGTAAATTAAAAATATTAGAACCCGCCATTTTGGGCAGGTCCCGTAAACCTAGTGTTAAAAATGGAGTAAGGGAAGCCTTTGCATCATTCTTCGTGTTCCTTCGCGTCTTCGACGAAGAAAGTTTAATCTCTTAGGTGGAAAGAATTGGAGTCACGGAGCCCTTATTTCATGTTTTCTGAAATCTTTTTTTCTTCTCCGTAAAAGCAAAATGTAATCTCTCGGAAATATAGAGTTACACAGCCGAGGAAACTTTATTCCACATTTCTTGCTCGAGGAATCTCCTTTGCCCCTCTCGAGAATTACCGGTACGCAATTATCGACGGGTGGTGGGGGAAGCCGTAAGTACAATTAGCTGAAACGTTCCGGACATTTCGAGGATTACGCGAACGTTTAAAGGCAATTTTAAAGGATCAGTTGACCGCGCGCGCGCGGTTCGTCCGGAACGCGCGGAAAACTCGTGACGCAAAAACGAGCGACAGTTCTCATGGAGTATGACAGTAACTCGATAATGTTGCAATTTACTGGATTCCCATCGTGCCCGGAAGCCGAGAAAAACTTAATCGCATTCGCGGAATAATTAAGCACACTAACGAGGGAATTGTGTCTCCGGGTAGCCATAGTTTTGTGTAACGCTGCCGCCGAGTACACACCACCCAGCAATTCAACGTTTACGTATTATTTCGAGGTGTCCCGTCGCGGCCTGTAACCTTCTCCGCACCGTCGAGAAAATTCAAAATGGCACCTCCCTAACTGCATCGAAAGATACCTAAAAAAATTAGCGCCCGGTGCGTTGCTTTAATCCGAAATGAGAACGCTTTTTCGTTAAACTTTCCCTCGGGAAACCAGACATTTGTAACTATTTTTCAAGTGTTCCTGTAGATCCAGGCGAGACAATGCCGAAAATCCTGGTTTCGATCACAGGCGATCACTAACTCAAAGGTTATGCGTGTCTAGAGTGTGCGATTTTTCAAAGAAATAGAATTCTTTTGTTTTTCCGGTCGGTCTTGTCCCGTCTTCCGGCGGTTTGCGAGTCGGTCGCGTTGTTCTCGGCCAACTGTTGTTAATTGAGGGAAGGTTAATCAGTTCCTTGAAGGCCGTCTGTAAGACAGCGTTAATCAGCGCCCTGGCACGCTTACCAAACAACTCCAATCAACTTCTATAGACTTCGCGCGGGTAGGTTTGGATCGCCGGCTCGTTTAAACACTATGGAGACAGGTTTGACCAGCCCGACACCTGACCGAGACAGCTTTAATCAGTACCTGTGAACTGCGTCGAGGTAGCATTAATCACCTAGCATGCCTCGTTAGAGCCGTTAACCGGGGGAATATCATTCGGTAAATTACAGCTCTCGTTCGCCTGTGTTTACTCTGGTCGAAACATCCGTTTTTACCAGTTAGTCGAATTTCCGGCTTCGGCTTTGATGATCGTCTGCTCGTGCCAATTAACGCGTGTGACACAATTTATCTTTCTGTTTCAGGTAAGTTGCGGAGGCTGTTCTACGGGTCATTGTTTCTCGCCGGCAGTAAGTAAACGTTTTTCGAAGAACGGTTTTTTTTTCGAGGAAGTCGGTAAACAATTTTTCCCTTCGAGGAGAATGCGAAGAGGTTGGATCAGCTGTTCCAGCACGGTAATTAACAGATTATGGGACAGTCGCTGTAACGAATGTGCAGCGTTGTTCGTGTTATTGTTTCGCCGTATTATTCTGTAATTTCTGAGGCGGTTATGCAAATAGAGGCAGGCAAGTTTCCGGGCGTAAAGCTACAGTCAGCACTTGGAAACGCGAGACAGCGACCAGAATTCTCCTTGCCCCAGATAGTTATTACGTTGATACGTTACACCCACTTCGTGTACACAATGCATTGCGCGCCGCGAGACTGACAATTGACAAAACCGAAGTGTACCCGACCTTTTTCGCGACCTTGTTCCTTTCGATTCTGACTCGCCGGTGCACTGGGCATAGTTCACTCAACGGAACAGGGTTCGTCGGGAAAAATTTATTCGAAAGTGTACAGCTTCGGAAAAATATAGTGTTCTACGAAGTGTCGATAATTATATTTATTTACAGAGTTAAAAGAGAGACAATTTTTTCCCGGGCCAGATTCGCGTTTCTCTTTTGAAATGACCACCGTTTATGGAAAAAATTGAAATTTTTTAAATCCGCTTTGACGTGCGCCAGTTTCACTTGTTTACTTTACGGGAATATGTTACTTTTTCGTTGGAATAAAAAAATTGAGAGAGAGAGAGAGATACCGCCGCCAGCACGGACACCACTTTCGAAAATTCATATCGCGCGAACCACTTTGCAAAATTTTTTCGCGAAATTATCAGAGGTTGTTGCTGAACCGGGCATACTGCCAAATAGCGATTGCGATTACGCGATTAAATGTACATTCGTTCATGAACTAGAAGGTGCTAATAATATACTAGAATGTACCATAATATATCATAATATACTGGAATGTATATACCAAAATATACCATAGTTTACTAGAATATACCATAATATAGTATAATATACTGAAATATACCATAATATAGCAGAATATATTAGAATGTACCATAATATAGCATAATATACTAGAATATACCATAATGTACTAGAATATGCTATAATATAGTAAAATATACTGAAATATACCATAATATAGCATAATATATTAGAATGTACCATAATGTAGCATAATATACTAGAATATACCATAATATAGCATAATATACTACAATATACCATAATATACTAGACTACACTAGAATTTACTAGAGTCTTCTAGAATTGACTAGATTACACTTGAACCAAATTAAAAAATTAAAAAATGACATAAAGAACGACTCAACAGACAAAATTCTCCAGCATAAAGTGCTGAGAATAAAATTGTGAACGTCAAAAAAACAAAATTGCGAGGCAAATGTGAAGCCAGATTAAAAAATCTGACGTGCTTTGAAGAGAAGGCGTAGAATTTAAAAATGACATAAAGCGCTTGCGTGGACCCGATAGCGTTCAAAATTCGTGTAGCATTTATCCGGATTAAAAAATCTGGCGTGCTTTGACGGGAAAGCGTGGAACTTTAAAATGGCATAAAGCACATACGGACCCGGCAGCGTACGAAATTCGTGTAGCAATTATCCGGGCAGGTTCAGTATCGAAGTGTTCAGCATTTTTTTCTTTTCTTATTTTGCGTGCGTTGTTCTAATCAGCGGGTTTATTAGAGCACCGGTCGGTCCTTCTATTAAACTCGGACAACTATCGTCGAATGCCTCGTGTATATATACATATATATATAGAGAGAGAGAGGACGCTTTAATGAATAATCTAACGACTTCGTCGTAAGCACGTACGTACGTCCTGTCCATCCTAACCGCAACCGAGTCGCCAACGTAATCTGTTTTGCATATTTCGAGATGCGTACGGCGGGGCGGCGGGTCGATGTAAATGCGTGCGGTGCTCCGCCAAACGTTACACGAACCTCGCCGAATATTCACCGGAGGCCGCTAATTAAGTCGAAATATTCGTCCATTTAAATACAGTCGCAGTTGAACGCCGGTCAACTTAACGGTGACGCGGAAAACGTGGACGCGTCTTGGGGCGACCGCTCCTCGTTTCGACCGAATTTTGCACCCTTATTTCCGCGCCACTCGTCCCGCCAATTTTCGCATCCCCCACCCCTCTGTTCTCCGCTTAAATATCTACTGCACCCCTCCTCATTATTCCGTCGATTTCCGAGGTCTATTAAGCTTCTGGGCCCCTCGCGCGGTACGCCCCTGAGCAGCGGGGACAGGAGTGGGGATGAGGAGCAGTGGGGACGGTCCTGGGACCTCTATCGGCTAGGCATTTCGGACATATATGGAGTAAGCAATTGTTTTAGATACCCTGTGTAGAATGTTAAAACCGCAAATTTCATTTTTAGTGATGTTTATCTGATTTTATTTCGTATCTAGTATGAAAAATCGTAATTTTGTAGATGATGCGAATGTGTACGGTGAACATTGGTTTTTCGTGGAGTTAGTACTATGTTACAAAAGCCAGAAAACTCGCGAGGCAGCAATTAGTGAGCAAATCTTCCTTAAGCCCTCGTATGACGCTGAAACGATTCTACTCAACCCAGAAGCGATTAGGCAATTTCGAGGATTTGCCATCTCCCGAATAGAGAAAGTGGAGGAATGCCTCCCCGCGAGAGCAAGCGGTTTTTTGTCGCGTTTTTTCAAACTGATATTTATTCTTTCCGTTAATTAAGTCATTAGCGTCGAACGCAATGCACGCCATAATTGACCACCTCCCAGTGCCTTTTCCACCTTGATTTCAGTTCGCTTCCGTTATTCAAACAACAAAATTATATTTCATAATTGTAGACTTTACGATATTCCCAGGAACGGCTGTGTTCCTAACTGTCGGGCCGGAGTCGTTACGTGTATGCAGGTATTAATTATCGAACGCAAGATGATTTTACGAGCATAATTATGTCGCTATTTCGGTGAACTTCGTGTTGTAGCCCGACTTTGGAACACGGTTACCCGTGGATCATTATTTCTGTGCTAAACGCTGTTTAAAAGTAGAACTGTTAATGGTATACTATAATTATACAATCTACAAAGAAATAGAGGGGAATGCGTGTGAAATTACTTGGGAATTGTATCGAGGCGATGCATACACCTGAGAACAAAAATTACAGATATATAGAAGCTATTTTGAATGCAGGAAATTTTTATGTGCACGTCAATTTTTCCAGATTTAAAAAAACAAACAAAATATTGCTGCGAGCCGAACAAATAAAACTTGTCACGGCCGGTTTTGAAATGTTCAGTTTCCGGAAGTGAAATGTGTGACTCTGGACCGAAAAATCTACTCTCGCAGGTCTGGGGAACTATCACGAATGGAATATAGTACTAGATAATTTTCAGGTAAAAGCAAATTCTAGATAAAGAGACGGTGTATAGATACTTATTGGCACACCACTTTGTTAGATACGCGAAACTGCAAATAGTACTGACATAATACACAGAAGCTAACGCGGGAGTAGTCAGTAGGAATAAGAAAATGGCGCGGTACGAACCTAACCTCAAAGTCACAGTGTCTCCTTATTTCTACCCAGTCATGACTTGTCTCTAACAGGAGCTAATCAAGAAATAGTATGAGCAGTCCTCATTTTTATTAGCCGTCGATGGTAACTGTTACCGTATAGAATTTATTATCACAATACTAAATATTCACAATAAAAACTCGTTCGTCGACATAAAAACTTGAAGAAGGCAGCTCCTGACCAACACGCGCACTAGATTGAACCTTCCTCTTTCGAACGAGCCCTTTACCGGCGACAAAATATTCTGATACAGGGACGAAAACTCGAGCCGCGTGAAACCATTTTTTGACGGTAAAGTAGTCGCTCTACCTTATCGCGAATCTACGAACACCGGGGAAATATGCTTATTCCGGTATAACAGGCGACTATTTGTACACGGTGCACGTCGTCGCGCTCGATTAAACGCAATTACGGGGATTGCCATACGCGTTCAAAAGTTCGCCGCCTTTAAACACCGCCGGGAACATTAAGCGAGTGTAAAATGGAAGAAGTAATTACTTTAAGAGCAATTTTATTCGCTTTAAGAACGTTTCGCGCAAGCAACTTCCCTTCTGATAGTAATTTCACTTGAAAGTGTTTCACGGCACCTTACGTCGAATATCGAATGCCTCTGGTTTTTTCTCTCCCCCCCCCCCCTCTCTCTCTCTCTCTCTCTTCATCGCGGGACGAGAAACTTCGAAGATGAAACGACTGCTTCCAGTTCCCTAGATAGATTTCATTGGAAAGTATCGATGACATCGTTTCCACTACCACGACAGCGTTCCGCGAACGAGACGGCGAACAGCATGACCTCACTCCGTTCCAGAAAGACCACGGGACTCGCATGAGTTCGTTACAAGCGCCGAACGCTATCGGGCAAATTTCAAGGTGGCTCGTAGCAGCAGCTTTGTTCTTCGTAAAACCGATAACAGGCTCGCCGAAAAGAGAATTTTGCAAGGGTTTGGGCGTCGAACCTGAATAACTTATGCTCGTCCGTATGCATAAAAGAATCTGATCAGTCTCGCTTCGTTCCGGGGAGCGCATCCCGTCGACCTATGCGAACGGTGCCCGCAGTTATCTGTCAATTTTATGGGGATCTTTCGGTTCTCGTTCACTTGTATGATAAAGAGCTTTAAGTGTACATTATTTTCTACTATTCAACAAAATATTTGTATATTTCTGTACATTGAACAGGTTTCCATGTCACCCATATTTGAGTGACGGAATTATTTGTCTCGTGATAGTAGTGCAATTAATTTCTTTCGATATATAATATTAAAAAGATAAAAATAAGGTGATTGCATCTATCAAAATTTGTGGGCATCTTTTTAATATTATATATCCCAAGAAATCAATTTGTTAATTCCTCACGGATGCATCTTTACAATCTCAATATTCGTAAATCAAAATTATTAGAATCCGACATTTTGATGAACCCGTTAAATCTAGTGTTAAACAACTTACTTTGGTTTTATAGAATTTTTCAAGTTTCTAGTTCGACAGTCAAGGTGTTGATAACCCTTTGCACTCGAGTGGTGACTCTGAAGCACCCCTAGAAATTGTTCTGGCATTATTTCAAAGAAATTACAAAAAACATTACAAAACATTTGTTACATAACAAAATCTGTATTTTAACCGATTACTAAACATTCAGATATTATATGCAGAAATCGGCTCAGTTTCGCAGGGATAAAATGAAAATATTCGAAGACGGAAAAATTTAGTTCTAGAATAAAAATCGCGGCGAGTGCGAAGGGTTAAGTATTATATTGCGAGCATACCTTCAGACGGTCCAGCCGACGAACGTGTAGAGCCGAGTTTATCGTGTTTCGAATTTCGACGGGACAGGTCGCGACGGCCTCGGGAAAAGTTGTAGAATTTTTCGGTAGTTAAAGTTGTAGTTTCGCGATGTCGTCGACGTTCGGGCTCGGGGTTCTTCACGGCGACATTTCCCTTATTCTTCGCCCGGGAACCAGATTTGATTCCACTTGAATCACTGACTCTGACATTTCCACAACGCCTCCCGGGGATCGACCCAGTAACGTATACGTACACGCGCGCAATTCGCTGGGGAAATTCAGCCGTCTATTCCGGCGGTGCGTAAACTTTTGCGAAGGATCCTCCATCTGTCGATTGGGCGGGAGAGAGAGAGAGAGAGAGAGAGAGAGAGAGAGAGAGGGAGAAGCCAACGTGTGCTGGGTGACCCTGTGGGACCCGGCGGGCTGAACGGAATACCCATCCGAGAACGGTAGGGATTGCAAAATCAGCGGAACACTGGATTTACAATCGACAAATGTGATTTCAGCGGAATATCTGTATTCCCCGCGAAGAATGTAAAACGCGCGAGGAAACCGGCTGTACCGTGTTGCGCCTGTATTTTTTTTTTCCCTCCCTCCTCCCCATAGATCGCCGACGGCCTGGAAATGTTTTTACATTTTCAATGGCACCGGGCCGCGATCCCTCCTCCACCCCTTCGCCGCCCCGTTCGACCGCCCCCTTCGTTCGATTACCCGCACCGTGTAACATCCTGTGTTTCCGAACCCGCGGCAAATCGGTAATCAATTTTTCTTTACGCTTTTTCCCGCCCGAAACGCCAACCCCCAATTACGATCACGAAATTCCGGGAACGATTTACCGCGATTCCCGGGAAAAAAAGCATCGTCTTTTATGCATGGCTCGATCGCTCGCGTGCATCGTACTCGTTCGGCTGAACATTCTTCGCATTCACTCTCGCTTGTTTTAATCATTCGATTCGGGAATTCGTTTTAATGCGGACGCTCGATTTGCTTGTTTCGCCATTTAATTCAGTGTCTCGATCTACCGTTTCGCTCGTTCATTAATTTCCCGGAAATTTTTAACTCATTCCTTCACTCGTTTGTTTTAATTGGTAATTTAACATTTCATTCGTCCCTTTTCCGCAGACTTTCGCTTTGAATTTGTTGCTTCGTCCGTTCGTTTTAACATGGATTGTTCGTCCGTTCTACAGATTTCGAATTTATTATTTTCGGTCCATCGATTGACGCAAACAAATATAATCTTGTTAGCCTGTACTCAAGCGCTAATGGGTTAATTCACATTCTTACGAGTTCGTTTCTATTCAGATCCTCAATTAAGAGTTTTGTTCGTTTCGTTTCGATACGTACTATTCGTTTTGAATTATTTTTGGGGCGTTTCGAAATTTTGGAGAAAGAACCGCCGGAGAAATTGAATTTATTCGCGTTGATTTCGAAGGTGGAAAAACGCGCGGAGTGCTCACCCCGACCACGTAGACGCGAGGCCACTTCGAACATGTATCTTAAGATTGTGTTTACTCGAGCCAAACTCCCCAGACGGCAATTGGCGCGCCGATTTCCCCAGAAATCCTGTCATGAAGCGACGTACCTGCAAAATCCACTTTCCTCCCTTTGGAAAGCCCTTGTCTGTATCCCCTTCGTTTTCGATGAGACCAGCGTTTCCGAAAACGACCCTTCAATATGTGTTGTCCGATTCCACAAAGCTAGATTTCTCTCTTGTGCCCGGTCGATGCTAAAACCACTCCGGAATACGAAAATCGGATCTCGATCTTGAACGGTCCTGAACACGTATACCTAATAAACCATTGACCTCGGAGTATTATTGCCGTTCTCGCTGGACACACTCCCGAAATACAAAGATTACTCATTCCTGAAAATCGGAAGATTCGTCGAACGATTTGCAATTTACGTATCCACCAATCTGTCGTTTAAAGTTTCAAATTAATTTCCATGAGACTGTGAATTGAAAAATTTGAACGAAGACGAATTTGTAAAACTGTGAATCAAAATTGTGAATCAGAAGGAACGAGTGAAATAATTAATTGAAGATCTTAATTGAAACGAACCTGTAAGAATGTGAATTAACCCATTAGCGCTGGAGTACAGGACAACAAAATTATATTTGTTTGTTTCTAGCTCCATCTAAGGTTAACTAGATGTTTTGTCCATCGTTTGCTAAAATTGAAAAAAAATTCTTGAGTGGGTTTACGGGTTAAACATTTGAATGGAAACGTAGAGGTAGGAACGAAAAATTTGAGAGAAACGTATGTAATAAGAAATTAAAAATCCGTGAGACATGGACGAACGAATGCAATCAAGAGACGAACGAACGAAACAGTGAATCGAAAGTTTGCATGGAAACCGACGGGGGAATCAACGAACGTTCAATATCACATTGTGATTTACGTCGTTTATGAGCGAATCATTATTCCACGTCTGTGGTAAGCTTTGTGCCCGGGGAACGATTGGAACTCTCTGAAAACAGAGGATTCGCATGGGAAAATATTTTCCCGGGTACGGCCGAACGTCTCCGGGAAAGTCTCGCGATTGCGGCGGCCTCGTATTTCGTGCAACCGGGCTTTTTTTCGATCGTTCTTAATTATTTGCCAGGAAGAACGTGGTGGAGGATCGTTAGGCGCCATACCTCGGAGCCAGTCCTCTTCGACGAGAAAGAACCCCGGCGGAAAAAAAAGAAAAACCGCCGAAAATGTGCTTCGAGTGAAGCGCTCGAACACTTGACGAGGAAAACAGGGGAAAAAAGGAAGCGAGCATTAGCAAGGAAAACGAAAAGAATGCGACGTAGACTGCGTGAGGGGGGTGCGCGCAAGATCCGCGAGCTTATTGGGGGTGATTAAATGCCACGATAACTCATGCCGCGGCGGTAATATTTTCAGATTGCTGATCCTTCTGAGGAAAGTATGAAAAACCGCCCGGAGGAAAAACAAACGATACTTCCGAGATCATCAGCGCGCTCGTCAGCATTACAAGAAGTAACGCGCGATCGCTCCACTCGAAATTAGTGTACCTGACGATGATGACCGTTGGCTGGATTTATATCAGTTTTCAATATTTTCGTACGTTCTCAAATGCTGTGAAGCAAAGCTAATTTCATTTTTCAGTTTGGTTAAAAATACACTGATTCGTTTTCTCGATCCGTAAAATGCATTCATAACAAATTGTATAAAATATTGTAGGGAATTGCCAATTATAGCCAGTGCAAATGCAATCGGGACTGAATATGGCAATGCGAATTGTATAATCCACAAAGACGCAAGCTAACAAAGGCCCTACTTAGTGTGGGCCTTCAACTACCTCTTCATGTAGACACACTCACAGCGAAGCCAAATATTGAACCTTGTCCTTAGTATTCATTTTACATATTTAGTATTAACGGACATATTTAGCGTATTCACTTGTATTATTATTGTATTATTTTTGTTCTATCTCTCTATATTATTATACCCACTTGTATCATTCCTGTAAAGCAGAATAAACCCAGAGGGGTTTCAAATGCTTAAAAATTAAAAGAAAAATATTGTAGGAAGCAGACGTGTGTGTGTTTGCGCGCGCATACGAGAGCGTTGTGAAGAACAAGCGGCAGCGACCGCGAGACCGAGCGGCGAACTTTAGACTATTTACGGTGACGACCAAATTGTTTAACAAAATCTAGAATGTTCGATGGAAATCGATATAAAAGAACCATCGTAAAAGAACCATTGTTACGACACAATCTGATTCACTATTTCGTATATTCTTCTCGACGTGCGAAATATTTACGCAATTCTCGATTTGATCGACATCGTGCATATTTATAATAAAAAGTGGTTGTTAAAACATACTGCCCTCTTACAATATGATGGTGTTGGTACTCGTTAGACAAATTGGCGCACGCGAGCATCGAACGTGACCGCGGAAGATGAGCCGCCGGAAACCAAAGCGATTGAAGGGGTAGCGAGAGAAACAGGGGTGGGGGAAGAGTGGGTAGAAAAAAAGAAAGAGGGAGGTAGGGGAGCCTTTACTTGGCAAACTAAATCTCGAAGGAGTTCAAAACACCAGGGCTATTCTACGCACGTATCATTGCTCCCACCTGCAGCCCCTTTCGACCCTCTTCAACCCTGTTCGCCCCTGTCTCTCAACCCCTTCCAAGGAGCAGCCGAAAGAGATGGAATGTTATTTCCTCGGGCCTCGCGTACTCGCATCTTTCTCGGTCCCGGCCCGGGTATAGTACATATATATGTATATATATCCTCGGCTCTCGGTTCTCATCCTCGTCGTGCTATCGCGTCTCAGACATGAAAACGGCCCGGTCGGTGTACCCTGAAACGTTTCGAGGCTTTCTAAAAGATGCAGGCGTTGGCCCCGGTGTGTACGTGCGCATGAACCACGCGGTCGTCCTCTTTCCCTCCCCTCCCCCAAACTCTCGCGATCTCCACCCCCTCTCTCTTTCGCCCCTCTCGTTCCCTCCCTCTCCAGGGAAAGTATTTCAGACCTTGAAAATGTACGATATTCGTTGGTGTAGCTCGAGGGGGTGGCGAACGTAGGGGTGCGGGCGAGTTTCGACGAATCGATAACCGCGTACACAATGCCCGGACTGTGCTTCCTAGTGTTGCTGCACGTGCACCATTCCGCTCGCTTTTGCCGGCGCGGCGCGGAGCGGAGCGGAGCGGAGTGGTTCGACGATGGAAATTTCTTTATGGAGAAGATACCGGGGGCCCGGGCGAAACGAAAACAGAAAAACCTGCCAGGCACTGTTCCAGCCCTCTGTTTACCAACCGAGTTACCGTTGGATTTTCACGGAAACGGGATTACCGAGTCCGGGAAATTGCGATTCGATGCTCGCACCGCTCTTAGATTTTGTCGCGCGACCACCTTCGAGGCCCCGACCTGATTGACCCCGGTCCATCCCGATCACCGAAACGTTCACCCCGGTTAGGTGTGTGGAACGTTCGACTGCGATTTTCTCACGTGTACAATTCTATTTTAACGCTCAAAGGGCCGCAACCTTCTTCATTTATCGAACACTTCAGTTTTCTTTACGAAAAGTTCATTGAAAGTGAAAATATCGCCGGACGAACCTAACCTCAAAGTCACGGTGTCTCCTTATTTCTACCCAGTCAGGACTTGTCTCTAACAGAAGCTGATCAAGAAATAGCAGATATGATCAGTCTTCATTTTTATTAGCCGTCGATGGTAACTGTTACCGTATAGAATTTATTATTCAGTACATTATCATTATATTATTCAAAGGACAAAATTGATATTCACGGTGCTCCGGAAAGAGTGTGAAGACCCTGAGAGAAAGGACCCTGAATCAGGACTCTGAACACCTTTTTTCCTTTGACAATCCTCGACGATGCTACAGCCTGCGGATAAAGGTCACCTGAAGGTCAACCTCGTTTCTCGTTTCACCCAGTTGCAATAAGTGTCTTCCTGGGATTGTTGACAGGGAAACATTGAAACTGTCCATTCGAAGGGCAATTATTCGAAGTGGTATTTTTCTTATAGCAATTTTTTTGCGATTCAATTACGTCGCTCAGAGGTTGCCCGAACGTTGAATTGCAGTTTCACGGAAAAAACACGTGAACGCTGGAACTGCTGCAATCTCTGACGAGCTTGCAGTAGCAGTACTTTTATGAATTTTTGACATTTCTGTTCCCATATTGGCAGTGGCAGAAATTTTTCGGGGCGGTTCGCCCAGAATAAGCCGCCGGCATATATCCTTCAGCTGTGACAGAAACGAAATATTTCATATGCAATTTTCATGGTATCGAAAAACGAGCAGGCTGTCAAAAAATATTTTCGTTCCAAGATCATGTTTTTAAGAGAACGTTTTCGAGAGTCTCGATATGTATATATATATGTATATATTTTGTCTAGACGGTCTGGCTTTTTTCGCGCATATTGCAGCTCAAAATTAAAGTATTTTCAGAAGTGCATATCAACACGGACGATTTGTTATTCAACACTTTCAATGCCTAGTTTTAAAGGTGACGTATTTTTCTGATAGAATTATTACTGTAACAGTTATCGAATGAACTGCGAATTGCAAAAATCACACTGTATTTCCCGATAATCTTTTAACTGAACGAACAGCGGCCATTGATTATCCGCGGTCCCTTTAATAAACTTTTAATCTCGATCGTTGAATTTACATATGATTCACGAACGGACAGGCAATTTTTCCAGCAATTTTTACTTACGTTTACAAAAGCGTCGTTTAATATTTATCATTTCTGTTGGAGCATCCGGCGATATCGCTTTTTCATTTTCCCATGTATCATAAATCAATACGTCGCTCGGCGAGCACCTTTAACGATTTTCAAACTTTCCCGCGTGCTCGTGTTCGGCCCGTCTGGCCGAGTTCGGAAAACGCCGGAAACCTCTCCCCTCGTTTTACATTTCCCCCGAGGTATACCGGCTTATGACGAAACGCTCGCTCTAAACAATTTACACACGTCACCCGATACGACGTTAATTGACGTTAAATGACGAGCAGCCAACGAAACTGAATAAGGCATTGTGTACTTACGAAGTTCGCGGCTCAACCAGCTCGTTCGGAAACTGAACCCGCGAAAGTGCGCCTCAGTCATGCTTGTCGAAATGCGGGGTAGACCCCGCGGTAGTGGGGATGATTCCGCGACGTTAGCCATCCAGGCCACGGCGACATGTACAGAGAAATCGCTGTATTTTACAACAGGGGGCGAAATAATGAAAATTTTTACGTTGCTTAAACTTCTTCAGGCGTGACAGAGTTGCACGGAAATCGGTAAATCGATTTTTATGTGAAATAAAAATTGTTGTTTGATCATATTTCTTTCGGAAATAATTGTGATAATCGTCATTTTTATGAAGTGTTAATGGACACACTTCTGAGTTACTGTATCGAACAAGATTTAAATAACGTTTCAAGAAACAGCCTGACCGCGCGGTTCGCGTCAAGTTCGTAAGAGGAGCATTAAGGTGAACCGTTGATTCGGGCGATCGTAATTTTTAATTAGTATTTATACGGGCGCGTAACCGTTGGTTCCAAATCGCGTGTAACACATAAACAGAGCGGCCGGCGAAGAAACGAGGGAAAGTACGGGGGCCGCTGTTTGGTACGAGTAGTTGAACAAGCATTTCAACCCTATTTTTCTCGAAGAAGAGTGCGCCTGAAGGTTCATTCGTTACTCGGCGGGACGTTTAAAACGGTTAATTTTTACAGCCGCGATTTTTGCTTCGTTCCCGGTGTTCGTTCTTCTCATTCGGCTCTCCCTTTTCCTCTCATTCTTTCTCTCGCTCTCTCTCGCTGCCGGCCGCCGCTTTAATGCGAATTTATTCTTCAGAGTTAATTACGCGACACTAATTTTTGCTCGACTCTCCGTTCCCTCGTACAAGCCAGGCCCCGGTCATCCAACTTCTGCCACCAACTTTCCCACAGACTCGTCTTAAACTTCTTTTCATTCCCTCTCCACGGCTCTCCGGGGCTCTTTCTCCGGGAAAGACTCTTCGCGGCACTTCCGGCGAAATTTCAAGATTCGCCAAAGATTTACTGAATTGCCCAATTAGTAGACCCAGCTAGGATCTCCTCCTTTTTTTTTCTCTCTCGTTTTCTCTTTCTTCCGCTCGGTCTCCCACCTCTCGGCCGTGTAGCCCGGCCTCTCGCCCCCTTTGGGGGTCACTCGTTTCGCGAACTTCGCCGCTGCGGACTAATCCGCAAGCACGAATTACGAAATTATTGCTCCGACCAACTTCTTCCTCCCCGCGGAGGTCACCGCCGAACCCCCGTCTTCGCGGATTTTCCCCCCGCGGATCAGATTTCCCGATTTTTGGGAACAGAACCGCCATCTTCTCGGACCGGCGATCAGTTTCTTTGAAAATTCATTTCTTCTTGTCGATTTGCAACGAGGCGAACGGACGGTGCACCCTAATTTTTCCGAAACCTCTGCTGCCTCGTGCTTCCATTCATTTTTGTCGGCAATATTATAATATTCCCGAAATTTTATAACGGCTTTTATTCGCGACTCAGGGAACTTTGAGGTATTGTTAAAAGTAAATTGAAAGCACACTTGACTGGTCCAGGTCTTTGCAAACAGCGTGGCAGTGTTTGTAAATTTATGGCGGAGGTGCATTGTAGAAAGTTTTAACTTAAAAACTTGGCGAAAATCGTATTTTTCGATTTAATCGTATTTTTAAAACTGTGAAGTATTTTTAGAATTATTGGGAGCCGAAATTGAAGATCGCGTTCTGCGTTAAAGAGCCGGTACAGAATCGAATGCCGATTTCGATTGTCTTTTTAGAAATGTTTACAAAGCGCGTTTAGCATTCGCGGGATTATTGAGCATCGGAGGAAGCATTCACCTTAAAAAGCCCGGTCAAAAGGGGCGCCGAACTGCCGTAGAGAATGAACCATTGGGAATTAACGGTGCGCGCAACCGAATTTCGATTTTTCGAAACCAAAAAGTTTGCTCTCGCGAACGCCGCTCGCCCTTTTAAATAATTTCTCCGGCGAAATCTGGTTTTCAGTGAAACACACTCGCGTTTGCGCGCCGCGAATGAAATTTTCAGGGTTCGACAACTGTTTGACAATGAATAATAAGGCAGCCGGCTCGTTAATGAAATCAATTACAGGCGAAATTACGAAACGAGAGACAGTCATGAGCAATATAATAACCGCCGGCTGAAACGCCGGCGATTTATCGTACAATAAATTGTACTAGTCAATCGAGTATAATCATTCGAACGATAATCGCGGCGTGTAATGTTGTTGTAAAACCGTTTTATTGTCGCGGTTTAGACGGCGCGGCGGAATTACGCGCGGATGGAATTAAAGGGGAGAGATTTGTTTTTCCGGGAAAATTCTGTTACGGCGGATTTTTTCATCGGGAGAGTCTGCAATTTCGTTCGTCGGTATGCGAATTAAATTTTATGGACGGAATTACGATGTTGTCAGCAAATGCTGAGCGATACTTTCACTCCTTTCATCATTCAGTCGTAAATCTATTCGTATCGCGCAAAAAATCTATGATTTTCCACACTCAAAAACGAGATGCAGACACACTTGACACTAAAACGATGATTTTACTGATCAACCCGGGGTGCGAGAAACCTTTTCCAGGGGTGCACTTCCCACAATTTCGATGGAAAATTTATTTTCCAACAAGTAAACGACAATTTTTTCAATTTCTTAAACATATTTTCAACGTGATATTTCATGTAAATCCATTTAGCCGAGTTTAAATAATCTTTCTATTGAAATGAATCACAGGACGCTCAAAATTGAATCAAGCGTTACAACCTACAATTTAATTTCCGTGTGGTGACAAGTTTACGCCACAAAATTCACAAATAAATCTCACGCGATCGCGTAAGCGTTTATCGTAATTGTGACTTCGGAAGGGGCGCAAGCACGAGTATTAACGGAAGACGACAATTAAAATGGAGCCGTGTTCGCTGACCAATTTGCACGGATCGGAAAATTGTTGGAACGTCGCCGAAATCGACGAGATTTTCCCTGCGGCGCGCGTTTCGAACGGGAAGCGGATATCGGGAGCAAATATTCGGCCCGGTGAATCGCGGTTCTTTTCACCGGCAATAATTAATATGACAGCATGTGCGTTTAGTTGCAGCCCCATTTATTCATTAACAGGCGCACGTGCCCGTAGTATTACACTAGTACGTGCGGCGCATGTCTAGTTCGACCGTGGTGCATATACGTATGTTCGGTCTCGCCTCGCCATTCACTGTTTCATACATAGGGGCTCGGTCCGCGCTCCCCTCATTCAGTTAATTCACTGAGCAAGCGTTGAATTACGTTTACTACATGATCGTCCGACGGTCACAAGCAGGTGTATTACTTCACGTACGGGCCGGCGATTGTTATTGCAGCGACGTTTACTCATTACCGCCGGCCGTCATGAATTATTCTCAAAACGCTCTTCCTTGCTCAACCCTCGCACGATTCGCGGTAATGGCCGCACGAAATTCTTCATACGTCTTCGCCGTTTCTTCGTTCGCAATTTCACGGAGAGCGATCGAACAATTACCGAGCAAACTGCTGAAACAGCCTAATAGAACACCCACCACCCTGTAATCGTATGGATATGTATTCAGATTACACGAATTTGATAGCATTGTGTTCCAACAAAGTGATAAATGCGTGCAGTTTTATATTCGCCATTGTTACGCGTGGGTGTGACAAATTGCGAGAAACAATAAGTTTTACTCTCCCCCCACCCCTCTCTCGCCGGTATCACGCTTGTTTCACTTGGGCATGTCGGATACGGCGTAAACTGTCTTCTCATTTCCACCGATTTTCCTGTTATTTATTCGTCCCCGTGTTAACAGAAACAATGCACGGTTTTATCTCGAACTACCGCGCGTCCGACGTTTACTCGACGCATTATTGTTTCGCTTTTCATGCTGTCCAGCTGTTTTGTAAGTCAAATGCGCTTGAACCTCGATCGCACGATCGATAAAAATATTGCCGGTCGACTGTTCGAACAGTTCAGGAACGCGAAAGTGCTGTAACTCTAAAACAGAAGTGTACAGAATTGACAATAAACGCTACGTTGTAACTTCTGTAAGAAAATGTTCCGATTGTACGCTTCCAGTGTGAATTTGTTAACGGTACATTTTTATTTCGTCCACGGCGAACAAAGGGTTCAAGGGTCCGGCGAAATTCGGCGTCGAAAGGGGGCGGGAAAAAAAAAACCAACAAACTCGGGCAATAAAATTTAATATTCTCACGGACCGGACAAAAGATCTGACGCGGCGGCATTGTCCTGCGGATCCTGGTCCCGCGGATCCTGTTCGTCTGGTGCTAAAATCCTGTCGGTATCGCACGAGTAAATACATTGTTCCGATGTAACGGCAACGGGGAAAACGGATTCCGGGAGGAAGGTGGCGCCCGCGGTAATGGCATTACGTGCACAATCAACAAGACCGACCTGCAAATTGAGTAAGGCCGTACCGTCGGCTGATACGTATCGCGTCTCGGGGCCCAACGTCTTTGTGTATACACGCGTTCCCACCCCCGCCCTACCGCTCTGATTTCCACCCTTACACTGTCCTCCCTAGCCCTCGGGTTCGCTCGACACTTTCCTCTTGCACCCCGCGACGAAACTGCAACACGGACAACCGGGTGCTTATGCGAAACAAGAATTCCCGGCAACAATCGCGCGAGTCCACCCGAGCCTTAATTTATAAATATTCCCTTGTAAAAATGACGAGATTGATTTTATTTATAATTGTGACACTCTGTACTTAATAAGAAACAGACTCCTCCGAAGCGGTAAAACTGTAGGACAGTCGCTACAGTGATTTCTGTATATATGTCGCTAAGGACTCGGTGATAAACGTCGTGGAATTATCCCCAGTGATGTATGGTACTCCCCGTGAAGAGCCACAGAGCTAGAGAGGTGTTGGTGACCATAACACGGCTCGGGTATGTCTCCTGTACGATACACGTTAGGGGCAAGTCCACCCGAGCTTTAATTGATAAATATTCCCTTGTAAAAATGACGAGATTGATTTCATTTACCATTGTGACACTCTGTACTTAATAAGAAACAAACTCCTCCGAAGCGGCAAAATTTTAAGACAGTCGTTACAGTGATTTCTGTATATATGTCGCCAAGGCCACGGTGATAAACGTCGTGGAATTATCCCCACTACCGTGTGGTATACTCCGTGAAGAGCCACGGAGCTCAAGAGGCTTTGGTAACCATAACATGACTCGGGTATGTCTCCAGTACGATACACGTCAGGGGCAAGTCCACCCGAGCTTTAATTTATAAATATTCCCTTGTAAAAATGACAAGATTGATTTTATTTACCATTGTGACACTCTGTACTCAATAAGAAACAAACTCCTCCGCCGTGGCAAAACTGTAGGACAGTCGCTGCAGTAATTTCTATATATATATGTCGCCAAGCCCTCGGTTATAAACGTCGCGGAATTATCCCCACTACCGCGTGGTATACTCCATGAGGGGCCCCGGAGCTCGAGAGGCCTCGGTAACCATAACACTGCTCGGATATCTCTCCTGTACGATACACGTCAGAGGCAAGTCCGGTGTCGTTGACATGTAGCGTTCAGCAGCGTTTAAAAAATTATATTTTCGTGTTTCCTTCGGAAACTTTTTATCGATAGTACTGTTCAGAAATGCGCAAAGAACGGAGCAGTCCAGAAATAATTTTTCCCCGGAGGACCGCATTGTGGCGTGTCCTTCGGAAGCGAGACATTTGGAAAGTCGGGGCGCGGGAAAGCCGGCGACATCGGGGCGGGAGTTTTCCGCTCGGGAAATAGAAAGTAAGCGGCCCGTATTTTGCGGTTGTTCATGCGCGAACTGTCAACAAGTAAATTCTAGCGGAGGCACGCGCGGAAGGCGTTGGAAACTACTCCGCGCGGCCAACACACCCGTCTTGGTCCTTTCTGTCCTTTGTCTTCCGAGCAGCACTTTTCCTGAATGCCGTTCCCTCTTAGGCAGCGTGGCAGTGTGTAACCGGCACCCGCGAGAATAATGAGAGAAACCCACGGCCCAGACGGCTTCTCATTAAAGACGGCACATTCAGGTGTCAAGTTTGAAATTTTAATTAGTAAAAAACCAATCCAATTCCGCGTCTCCCGTCTAACCGTCCCACCCCCTCGACGATCCCACGACACCCCTACCACGCTTTTTCTCTTGCTCTCTCGGGCGAACGACGAGCACGTTCTCTCACCCCCTCCCCCTCCCCCTCGACACCGTCGAACCTTTCAATTACCACGGGCCGATCCTGATCGGTTTCACCTTCGGAGTTATCGCTTTTCTATCTTTTGCATCCGCGCGCTCGCGATTCGAGATTCGGCTGCTCTCCGAAAGATTTCCCGCGGCTCTCGAGAGAAGACCTACAAGCCGTGTCCCATTGGACGGTTCGCTCAAAAAGAACCCGGGCTCACCCGCGCCGAAACGTTTCGACACCGTCTGGCTCCGCGGATCTCCCCAGAGGGACGGACAGGCTGAACAAATTTTTATTTTACACTTTCCGCGCCCGGCGACCCCTTCCCTACCCGTTTTTCTGCGAATTTTTACCGTTTCAACAGAAATATTAACAGCATGGGCAATTTTTTATCTGTACCGAGGGCGTCCTTCTCTGTCAAAAACGCTGTATCTTTTGAACCAGTGAATTCCTCGCATTGGGACTTCGGTCTTCGGCATCTCCCCGCCAAGGCCTTCAGGATTATATTTAGAAAAAGTGAAAAATTTCTGGTCCCAGAAGGTGAAGTTTAGCCCGTGCTTCTGCGAATTTTTGCGGTCTCGTGACACCCGCACTGCGCAGTCGCCGGATCCGGGGCGACCCCTTCCGTACCCGCTTTTCTGCGAAGTTTTAACGTTTCCATGGAAATATTAACAGCATAGGCCATTTTTTATCTTTACGGAGGGCGTCCTTTTCTGTCGAAAACGCTGAAATCGGCTTTAGACATGCGCTACTTTTGAACCAGTGAATTCCTCGCATTGAGACTTCGGTTTTCGGAATCTCCTCGCCAAGGTCTACAGGATTATATTTAGAAAAAGTTACAAATTTCTGGTCCCAGAAGGTGAAGTTCAGCCCGTACTTCTGCGAATTTTTGAGAGCTGCTTTCTCCGAAGAGTGCGTTTTCCATTTGAAATTTGGCCGGATTTCGAAAGCGGCGCAGCATCGTCGAAATGATTAATTTACTTCGGAGCGAGCGACTCGGCAATTCGAGGAGTGAACTATTACAAAACATTGACTGGCAACTTTGCGTTCGGGATGAACAACGGTGTTGCAACGGATCCGAGCTAACACTTATTTCGAGTCCGACTAACTCGTTCGCAAATAAACGATTCCATCGTCGGAACTTAAATGAACAATCCGGCAGCCAGATTGCAGTTGCACTTGAGCCCCGCCGCGCAGACGATGGTAATGCCGCGTACACGTTTCCCGTTGTGTATGTTAATTAATGTTTGCCTTGACTCGCGTCTGCAGCTGATTATCCCCGGTTGTCGTTGATCAGTAAGTTTCCAGTGTTATCAGTGCGACGTCCTCTAAACGAGTTTTTTTTTTCAATTTCCTCGGCAGGCGCGTCGCGTTGTTGCGCGCAGCAGGATTTCGTCGCTAGGAGAACTTATGCGAACGGAATTTTCCATCGGTCCAACTGTCGCCGCATTCTTTCGTCCAGATTTTTCAGAGCTTCGCTGCAATTATTCTACGAAATACGCTTTATTGGACACGGCAAACGACATTTCCCAGATTCCTCTGCCGAACAATTTCAAGGACGAACTTCTATATCGCCTAAGTTTTCTGGAATAGTTCGCGACGCAGGAATCTCGGATTATCGAAGAAAGTTACCGCACTCGCGACGAGACGCGGCCTCGCTATATTCGAGTGATTCTTAATAATCTGAACCGTGAGTGTAAAATAAAAAAATTTTACCTTAGAACTAGACATGAATTGTAGTCATGGAGTGGGAGAAACATTAGAAAAATATTTTCTAATGTTGGCTGAAACTCTTTACCTCTGAAAATTGCAATATTTACACACGTATAACTTTTGAGCTAGTGGTCTCCTAGGACAGAAACTTGGATTTTCGTGATTTTCTCGCCAAAATTTACAGGATTATTTGAAGAATAGTTACAAATTTCTGGTTTCCCATGCTAAAGTTTAACCTCAATGTATATTCTTATACCTATCGGACCTATTATGGCGGGAAATAAATTTCTGTTTTACCACAGACTGTTGCCCCGACTTCATGCAAGATTAATACCGTAGCGTTTCCATTAAATAACACTGAAACGCACTCACAAAATAGTTTATGAATAATCTGCGATCTGAGCAGCAAAATATAGCAATCAGCCCGAAATTGAAGTTCATTCGGGGAAAAATCCCGGTCAGTTTATAAAGAACTATGGATCAGCGAGATCCGCATATAAATTTTCGCTCGGGTCAGATTTTTAAATCCGGAGCAAGTATCCTCTAAAATATTCGCACGCGCGCAAAAATGGCCACTGGAATATGCGCGTACGCACACGCACACACACACAGCGAAAGAGAGAGAGAGAGAGGAAATCCATCAGAATGTTCGGACTCGGGCGGCGAGTATTTTCCAAAAAATTCGCCCATAAACAGCTAGTATCCATCATAAAGTTTACGCACGCTGCAAGTGAACAACAGAAATTTCGCACCTGCTCGGCCAGCACCTACTGAGCTACCGTAACTACACGGAACTATGAAACAACATGAAAATCTGTGATACCCTACCCTCTTGCACGCGACAAATTCATTTTCCGCGTTATTACACATCGCCGCTATACTTCTCGTGAATGCTGTTCGTTGTTCTATAAAAACGCTGAAAATGCCGCGCCCTTAAATTGCGAACACCGTTTGTTTCCCCTGATATCAAAAGTAAGAAACAACCGAAGAATTTTCGTTTCATAAAGAGTGCACTTCACCTTTTCACCCTAACAGAGACTTCGTACCATTTCTTTCTTAAAACGGAAATCGGGAAAAAATTGAAAATGTTCAGATCGCGTTTTCGATACGTTCCCGACGGAATTTTTGATCGTTCCAGGTCTCAAATTGAAGCTACAAGAATGGACTTTAAGATAGGTGAGGTGAGAACTGACTGCGACCCCGAAATCACATGGCAATTTGGAAAAAACGATTTTGACATATTGGCAAAAGATCGGAAATTTTCAAGTAGCGTTTTCGATATGTTCCCGACGGAATTTTAGAGCGTTCGAGGTCTCAAATTAAAGCTAAAAGAATGCACTTTAAGATAGGTGAGGTGAGAATTGACTGCGACCTCGAAATCACATCGTAATTTGGAAAAACGATTTTTACATATTGGCAAAAGATCGGAAAATTTTCAAGTAGCGTTTTCGATATGTTCCCGAAGGAATTTTTGAGCGTTTCTGGTCTCAAATTAAAGCTAAAAGAATGCACTTTAAGATAGGTGAGGGTGAGAATTGACTGCGACCTCGAAATCACATCGTAATTTGGAAAAACGATTTTTACATATTGGCAAAAGATCGGAAAATTTTCAAGTAGCGTTTTCGATATGTTCCCGAAGGAATTTTTGAGCGTTTCTGGTCTCAAATTAAAGCTAAAAGAATGCACTTTAAGATAGGTGAGGTGAGAATTGACTGCGACCCCGAAATCACATGGCAATTTGGAAAAAACGATTTTTACATATTGGCAAAAGATCAGAAAATTTTCAAGTAGCATTTTCGATATGTTCCCGACGGAATTTTTGAGCGTTTCTGGTCTCAAATTAAAGCTAAAAGAATGCACTTTAAGATAGGTGAGGTGAGAATTGACTGCGACCTCGAAATCACATCGTAATTTGGAAAAAACGATTTTTACATATTGGCAAAAGATCGGAAATTTTCAAGCAGCGTTTTCGATATGTTCCCGACGGAATTTTTGATCGTTCGAGGTCTCAAAGTAAAGCTAAAAGAATGCACTTTAAGATAGGTGAGGTGAGAATTGACTGCGACCCCGAAATCACATCGTAATTTGGAAAAAACGATTTTTACATATTGGCAAATGATCGGAAATTTTCAAGTAGCGTTTTCGATATGTTCCCGACGGAATTTTTGAGCGTTTCAGGCCTCAAATTAAAGCTAAAAGAATGCACTTTAAGATAGGTGAGGTGACAATTGACTGCGACCCCGAAATCACATCGTAATTTAGAAAAAACGATTTTTACATATTGGCAAATGATCGGAAATTTTCAAGTAGCGTTTTCGATATGTTCCCGACGGAATTTTTTAGCGTTCGAGGTCTCAAATTGAAGCTAGAAGGACGCGCTTTGAGATAGAGTAGAAACGAGTCAAAATTCGTAGGGGTATTATTTTTTTAAATAAAATTGTCAGAATAATCGGGGCTGAGGGGGTTCCGATCAACAGGCGTTTTTCCGTGGAAAAAGTTGTCATCCGGCGGGCGCGCGGTTGTAAACGTTAACGAACACAATGGCGGAGGATAAGCCGCGGCCTCGCCGGCGAAATGTGCGTCCCATAAATTTGTAAACCGAGAGGCTGATTTGCATTTTAAAGCAGGGCCTGGGCCCGGCCCGGTCGCTATAGGTTTCGCGAAGTAATCGGCGGTTCCCCGACAACTCGAAACAAAACAAAGTCGCCGCGTATCGTTTCCAGTTCGCCGCTGAGGAACCGGCGCACGCACGCTAATTTGCATTCAATATTCAGCGGAACGCGAAAACTTTTTCCCTTCGGATCGCCGTGTGGCCCGTGTGTCCGTAAAACTGGAGCCACGGGTGTAACGTATGTACCAGCGCACCGGCTATTTGGTTTAGCTCGCGCGCACGCGGGCGGATCGCGCGCGATCAAATTGGCCGTTCGGGAGTGGAAAGAAATTATGCAAATGGCACACTTCGCCACGGTTAATATAATCGCGCGTAGGCTTAACGGGACTCCGAACCAGAAGGAATTCGCCCCGGCCGTTGCTACGGACAATATCTGCATAATTAACGCAAACAATTTTTCACCGTCGAGCGCCGCGCCGCGACTAATTTCATATTCCGTTGCCGGTATTAACGGCGTCCCGAAGAATAAAGCCGCGATCGAATTTCCCCGCGGAAAGACCGCGCGAAAATTCTTACGGGGTTTTAACCCTTTGCGCTCGAGGCCTTTTTCGCTCGTGGTATTGGACAAACCACAATTTTGTTGAAATTGTGCAGTTCAGCGAATTTTCTCGAGGTTAAAAAACGTTCCTACTATAATCTCCTTATTTTTCCCATATTCTACAAAGTTTCAGCTTTAATTTAAAAAAACATTTCATCCCTCCACCTCATTTCTATCGGAAGTTCTTTGATTTTGAATTCGATTCGAATCTGGCGGGCGCCGTATCGGCGCCGCTCGAGCGCAAAGGGTTAATACTCGATCTCTGCAAGTCTACCCTTTTTTCGGGGCAATATAGAATTCATAACTTCCCTTCTCTGGGTCCCACTGCGATACTCAAAATTGTTCGCTCCTCACACCGTGCTTTTAACAATTACGCATAATTTTGTCCGGCAATTTTTGCGCGAACGACGCGTTTCCTCTGATATCTGCAAAACAACCTGTCTTGCCCCTTTTGAAAATTATTCGATGATCGCGCTGAGCATTTCCGGTGCGAGAGCCGTGAATTCTACTTAGTGTTATTACTGAGATAGCGAGAAATGTCCCTCGGTTGGGTTCAAGGCCCGCCCTCGTGACAAGAGCACGGACATTTTCATCAACTCGACAAACAGCCGGCGAGCATAAACAGAGAGCGACGGGCCACCGAAAAAAGTCTCCAAATTTTCGTCCACCTTTGGCCGGCCTCAGACGATCCACTTCGAGAAATTAAAAAGCTTCTTCTCGCTGAAATTCCGCGGACACGGCCGGCGTTTTGATCAGCGGGAAGCTGGCGAAACGCACGCGGGGAAAAAAAGGCGGTCGAACGTTTGCGAAGGGCGACAACAAAGGAGAGCCGAGAGACACGACTGCCATAATTTCGAGTCCGCGGAAACGAAGGCTGTTAAAAACCCTGAAACACAAGGGTGCGGCAATAACTGGTGGCCACCTTGAATATCCCCGTTGAATGTGAAAAAATTGTACTCGAAACTAATATTTTTAATGAGATCGCGAAGATCCTTCTATGTGGAATTACTCGACAGATTTATTTCTCCAGGTGTACCGAGAGTTTTCTATATATGTCGCCAAGGCCTGGGTGATAAACGTCACGGAATTATCCCCACTACCGCGGGGTGTACTCCCGAAGCTCGAGAGGCCTCGGTAAACATGACACGGCTATGATAATGTACCGGATTATACTAGAACGTACTAGAATATACCAAAATATACTATAATGGAACATAATATATCGGAATATAATAGGATTTAGCAGAATTTACCATAATATACAATAATATACTAGAATGTACCAGAATATATCAGAATATACTAGAACAGACCATAACATACTAGATTATACCATAATATACCAGAATATACCATAGTATACCAGAATATACCAGAATATACCATAATATACCAGAATATACCATA
>CM052133.1:2252930-2272307 GCA_028454255.1 Halictus ligatus | reverse complement strand
ACCAGAATATACCAGAATATACCATGATATACCATAATATACCCGAAGATACTGGAATATACCTTAATATACAAGAATATACCACAACATACCATAATATACCCGAGTATACCAGAATATACCAGAATATACCAGAATATACCAGAATATACCAGAATATACTAGAATAGACCATAATATACCAGGATATACCTTAATATACCAGAATATACCTTAATAGAGCAGAATATACCAGAATATACTAGAATAGACCATAATATACCAGGATATACCTTAATATACCAGGATATACCTTAATATACCAGAATATACCTTAATATACCAGAATATACCAGAATATACCAGAATATACCAGAATATACCATAACAAACCAGGATATACCTTAATATACCAGAATATACCTTAATATACCAGAATATACAAGAATATACCAGAATACGGTTATGTCTCCTGAACGATATATGACACTGTCAGGACTGTCGTGTTGTTGACATATATAGAGGATTCACAGTAAATTATTTTAAAAAATGGTTAAAAACTTGGACAGACACACTATTATTTTAAGAAAGTGATGTAGAATATTCACTTGTAGTGCTCCGTAAACCCAGTGTTAAATGCACCTTTGAAAATCGACATTTTTCGCCGAGAACGAAGAGTGTGCTTGCTGAAGGGGTTGAACACGGTTGCCGAAGGTGTGACAGACCGTTCCGGTGGACCAGACAGCACTTCAAATATTAAAAATCGCGATTGCTTACCAGCCGGTTGCGCGGACCACAGTTTCACGGTGGTTGCCGATCCGAAATCTGATGTTGCACGAGCGGTGGTCCAGGTGGTATTCGGGAATCGCTACCTGGATGACAGGAGAGGCTGTGTCGCGGGATTTACAATGCCGGAAATCTCGCGCGAGACACCGGAAGGGAGAGAATGGCGTAGAAATTGGCGAAAGAGACAACGGACGAAAGAGAGTGAGAGAGAGAGAGAGAGAGAGAGAGAGAGAGAGAGAGAGAGAAAGATGTTGGACGGAGCTATTAGGCAAAGAGGAAAAAAGAAGGAATTTTTCCGGCTGTGCGGAGACTTTAAGCCCGTTTAGACTAGGGGAACGAGCGCTAAACTGACAATAGCACTTTTTTTTCAGGCCCGCGCTGCTACACTTAACAATGCTACAATCCATTTCTGCATACACTGTTCTCGCATAGTCTGTCCTCCTCGCTCCTCCACCGTTCCAGCCAGCCGCGTACACTCAAACGCTCATCCAAATCATTCTTTCGCACCCCCCCACCCTTCCCCGCTATCTTTCTCTTTTCTGTCGGCTCTGGTGCTCGTCTCACACCCCCGGACAACATTTTTCACCGGTAGCACATCCATCCGCGAGCGAGAGAAACCCTCTGACAGCTTCTCAGGCTATCCCACGGATCCGGTCTATCCGGCAAGCGACTGTTAAAACAATGAGCAATGCATTTTTCTGATTAAAATTTAGCCATGCAGCTGGTACAGTTTTTCCAGGTGTGCTTCCGGGGGGGTGGGGGTGGGGGTGGCGTGCTCGATTCTGTATGCGCGCGTCTGTTCGCATCAGCGAATCGCGATGCGGCCGCATTACCTGTAGCTTGCCTGATGAAACGAACGCGTGGAAACTCGAAGAGAACCCACCTTCCATCCGGTCTTTGACCCCGTCAATGTCACTGTTCGATCCGTGGATCGCGATCGTTCGCACCTTGTTCGCCGAGTGATCGCGAACCTGGGTCTTTACGCACGGTGAAAATTCATGTATGTCACGTATGTCATGTATGTATGTCATGTATGTCATGTATGTATGTCATGTATGTCATGTATGTATGTCATGTATGTCTCAAATCAACATGTAAGTGTTCAACATGTTTTTCTTTTTCTTTTTCTTCGTCGTTTTAGCGAGCTGGAAGTGATCAGTTTCTTTTACAGTCATTTTAATTGACCTGCTGGATTGCCCTGACACTTTCAAGGAAGCACTGTGAACTCTCGATGTGAGTCAACAGCACGGGCCCTGCCGGCGTCGTGTAGCGTCCAGGGGAAATATCCCGTGGTAGTGGGGATAATTCCGCGACGTTTATCACCCACGCCTTGGCGACATATATAGAGAAACCGTCTGTACAACCTTTTTGGGACGTACTGTATAGACAAGTTTAACCCTCAGCACTCGAGTGGCGACTATGAAGCACATCTAGATATTGTTGTGGCATTATTTCGAAGAAATTACAAAAAATTTATCACATTACAAAATTTGTATTTAATAGATTGCTAAACATTTAAACATTATACGTGTAAAACGGATCAGTTTCGTATGAATGAAATGAAAATATTCTAAGACGGAAGGAAACTTGAGTTTTAGAATGAATATTTGAATGTAATGAACATTAACGAATATAAATGAGTTAATATTCGTTTAGAAAAATTACTGAAATGACATTTCTAATTTTTCTTTTTCGCAGTTTAGACTGAACGGAATTTTCCTAAAATTTCTATCGAATGTCTAGTAACCTAACCTGGCATGGCAGAAAATTCGTTTGGGCCATTGACAAGGAAGTTGTTCCGATTTGAAGGGTGCGCGGTGAACGACCAGTACGTTTGTTGCAAAACCGTGGAACCGTCCGCTTATTACACGAGTTCGGCAAAGCGGGGTTGAACGATAGAAATCTCGGAATGATAATGGAAACGGACGAGGAGAGGAAGCCCGTGGGCCACGGGGCGGTGAATTGCGGCCGCCATATTGTGTCTTCGAAGAATGTAGCCGGGCGCTGGTCAAAATACGCGTCAATTTCGACTGGCTGCCGGCGCAGAAAAGAAGCTTTATTCGTCTGTAGCGTCAGAAGAGCTTCTTGCCTCCATCTCTCACGATTTCCTCTTGGACGTCTTTAACAACCGGGTTTCCGTAAACATTCCGCGGTTCTATGTGCAGAAAACTTGAAAAGGGTGGGGAAAGCCGCGAGGCTTTTGTAAAGGGTCGAAATACGGAAGTGGCGGCTCTCTTGGATACGGGTAGGCAGAAGACACGAATACAAGGTTAAAAGAGAAGGAGGAGGAAGAGGAGGAGGAGAAAGAAGAGGAGGAGGAAGAGGAGGGGGCAGGCGTGGCGAGACTGGAGGAAAAAAGAAAGAAGACAGATGGCGGGGAATGAAGGATCGGTCGGGCAAGAAGAGATTAAGGTGGCGACTCTTAAGCCTGACGCCGAAATCCTGACGGCGAGACTTTCGTCGGGCTAAAAAGGAATGAAATACCCACCGCCACCTGCCACCCACTATAACACGACTCTCCTAGACCGGTCTGCTGCACATTACTTGGCGGTCCCGCTGCCTCGTTATATTTTGCCTCTGCTTTCACGTCGGCGTCTTCTCTTGCCAAAATTATTACCGTGCTCCCGCCCGTAATTATCTTGTTCGCGCCGGCGTAACACTCCGCCGAGATCGGCCCGCGACGATTAATCCTTTCAGGACGTATCGACGCCGCCGGAACTGTGCGTCCGCAGACAAAATCTACCCAAAAAATCACTCGAACACTAATTTTCCGAAAAATCCACGACAAACTCTGACCGTCTCGCGAAAAAACAAAACACACGAGAATAAATCCGGTCCCAAATCTGTGGCGAATTCGGGCACAAAAAGATTTTCCAATATTTTTGCAGAGGTTCTAATTTATGGTATCTTTTAGGGAAAATAGTGGCAGAAAATGAGCAATGTTAATTCGAAATGTAATTCGAAATCGGTTGTTCATTAACCCTTTACACTCGAAGCTATTTTAACCCCAAAACGAAACATTTCTTCCGACCTAGAATATTACCCTTCTATATATTTTCTTTTCATATTATACATAAGAAAATGGTGCAACTTCCTCGTAAAATACTAAAATGTTTAGTAACTCATTAAATACAGATTTAATAATATAAAAAATATTTTGAATAATGATACAGCAATTTTTAGTGGTCACCATTCGAGTGTTAAGGGTTGAAAGAACGAAACTCGATTAAATTAACAATGTAACCAGAAATTCGGCCGCGAGACAATATTTCGTGTGCACCCCGAATATTTTAACCGGAAATGAACCGTATCACTTAGGCGCGAACGCCCCGCACACAATCGGCAGTTTCAGTACTTTTTTTTTTTAGACCTGATATATGGTCGCCGACAGCCATGTCATAAGTTCGCATGGGTTTATGGTGCGCCAATTTTTATTGGCCCGCCGGACGACCTCTGAACTCGGCGTTTCTAAATTGGAGTGCGAAACTCCCCCGCGCGAATGGTCACGGCGAATGACGGCAATAAAAAGTAATAGAAAATTTCGAAAACGCGTACTAAAATCTTTATCTTATCTTTACAACAGCGAACGAACAGGGACACCCCCTATGCTGGAACCGCGGTGTGTCTCGAGCGATTTGGGTTTTCGTTCACAATTTATTATCGGCGAATTAGCATCTCAATGACGATCGAACAACACGATCGATTCCTCGGCCGTTTCGTTCTGTCGAATCGCGAGGCTGTTTGCCAGTGAAAAAATAAATATACCGGGTGAGTTACCTTATATATTCTCATCCGAAATATTCCTGGGGTTCTCGGCGATGCGTGGAAAAATACAATAGAACCTCGATTATCCGAACCGATGGTCTCTATCATCCCCTCTATCAGCCCCTTCAAATAGCTCCAGTCAAGGTGACCCACATGCGTCACTGTTTATCGCACAATAAACATTTAAGCTAGCAGTTTAATTGAGTCCTATCATACGACCCCTCAGGTGTCCCCGTTAAGTTCGAAGTGGGCCAACGTTGAACACAAATTCAACCATGGATACCATGTTGACCTTCGAACGACCTTCGGAGAAGTTGTTCTTCAAACAGCATAATTCAACACGCGAACACACACGATGATCATGCTTACCTTACTCTATCGGGATTCCACTGACGTAAATACTGCATTATTGTCGGAAGATATCTCCTGGCACAAACTGCAGGATTATCTGTCACCTAGAACAATACATTCAAGATGGTGGCTGTTAGAATCTGAACATATTCATAACCGCGTACAGTTCATTGTAAAATCGCAATGTATTTCTGTGGTTGACGAAACTTTGCTACAGATAGTTCAGTAATCACATACCCTCCTGAAGGTCACTTCAAGGACAACGTGCTTTTCATATTATTAGTTTAGCTGCAAACGAAGACTCAAATGAACCACCACTTCACATGAACCACGTTGTAGAATGCACGGAGGACCAGGTGGACGTTCGAAATCGGGGACACCCGGTATACGGGGGCGCGTTTCGTCGAAATTCATTGTTTAACGGCTGGCCCGGTACTCGATTAACGATGAATCTGAATGACGTCTGGCGGCAGAAGATCCCGATTTTCGGCTCACCTCGCTTTTCACGGAATTACATTTCGTAATCGGCGAGGGAGGAAGCGAAAGGGCGGGGAAAGGGGACGCGGGGGGTGGCGAGAGAACGCGAGCGGAGGCAAGCACGTGAAGTATATGTAAATAATGAGGGTGGGAATGAATACGTTGGGGGTTGTGGCTGCACTAATGGCGGGTGCAACGGTCGTTGAAGGGCTATCCGAAAATAATTCCGTCTCGCCAAGAGAATCCCCCTCGGGCCACCCAATTATCGTGAAATGCCTACCTACTACTTCGCGCTTCGGGCTTAGGCAAATGAAGAGTGACGCTTGTCCGTGGACAATACGACCGGGCGATAAATCTTACTAGGCGTGAGGAATCGATGTTCGCCCATGCGAACGTCTTCCAAATTTTAATTAACCGCCTCGCCCGTTCTGACCCCTCGAGAGCCTACCCCCGGGATCCTCACGCGAAATTTCACCCCAATTATTATTGTTCCTCTTTGTTCGTCCGTGCCCAACCCTGAGGAACCCGGACGCGTTCGAACCCATCGATCCCTCTTCACATAGTTTCCGATCTACCGAAGTACAGTCTCTACTCGATAATTGTCCCAGAACTATCCCCGCTACCGCAGCGTGTGACCCATGAAGGGCAACGAAGCGTAAACATAACACGGGGATGTCTCCTTCGTTGGTGACACATATCGAGACACTGCATCTTCTCTCCGATAATTGTCACTGGCCAGAGCCGCGCGAATATGTAATTATTAGTTTAAGTAGAAAATAGAAACAATATTATCTCAATATACGGGGTTGATTACACTAGACCATTATAATTTTTTTTCAAAAAAGGGTTGATCCACTTTAGAGTGACCTACTGACTTTTGGTTCACCCTGTAGCGTCACAGAATATTTTCGTTCATTTTTAGTAAGTGTACCCCAGCGAATAAATTTATTCCCCAGTTCATCGGGTATAAAAATTTGACCTATTTGAGGCATGGGAGTTTGATACCGTTTGCAAACCAACCGCGCGTTTCGGGGTTAGTCGAAGTTCGCTGGCTGTCCTCGGTTGTGTTATAATTATGAAAACAACTAGAATTTATCGGGTAAAAGTTCCGTAATAATATTTTGCGAAGCTGTTTATCCAAATTTTTTCCCGATATATATATATTGTATAGCAGAAGTTGGCGCCGGCGTTCGGAAACTTTCGTCGTCGTTTTATTAAAAATCTGCGCCCCGCATCGCGTTGCGCGAAAACTATTACAGGATTAGAGTGTGGAACATTCCTGTCTGTCGATTTCTACGCGCGTTCCTCCTCAACCTGTATTTACAGGCGGTATACTGGGCGGCCCACTCTAAATTGAATCACGGTAAAGGATCGAGCACACGGTTCGGAAAATAACCCTTTGTAATACGATTTTTAACGTTTATTCCGCGGCGCGCGCAGTGCCGAATCAGTCGAATTCTCTCGTTCAACGTTCCCCCGACATTTTCAATAAAATTCTATACCGTTGGCGCTCGAAGAAACACAACAATTTATAACAATAATTTCATTATGCGATGTATTGTTTTCATTGAAAGAAACTCGACAATTTCGTTCATTAAAAGAAACTCAACGATTCCATTGTCCGGTGTCGTTCTCGTTCGAAGAAACTCGACGGTTTCGTTCATTGAAGGAAATTTAACCAGTTAACTGTGACTGACGAGTATACTCGTCAAATCCGAAACTCCATTGCGGTGCGGTTAACGAATTATTAAATTCTTATCGAATGAAAAAGTAATTCTTTCTGATTCAGCTTTACAAGGGCTTTGGCTTTTATAATGGCCGCATTTCGCCTGCGTTCGACGTGTATATTCGTCATTGCTCGATTTTAATTCCGCGCCGTGAGGGATTTATTCAAATTAAACTCCACAGTTAACTGGTCAATAGTTTGATCGCTCGGTATCATTCTCATAGAAGAAAACTCGACAAACCTTTAACGACAATGATTAAACCTGTTCCTACCGAATATACTTCACAAAATCATACGTCACACACTTTTCACGTACTTTTATCCTGAAGAATGAATTGCGCGGTTCGCCAGAGCTACACGGCATTTTATAAACGCAAAAATTTAAGTGAAGGGGTGAATTTAAAGCTGAGGGGTTGCGCTGGGAATTTGCATTTTCGTACAGGAAAAAGCAAAATCGTGAATTTTTGTAAATTGTTAAAAATTCGGAAAGAATCGGCAAGATCGGCGGTGCCATTTTCCAGGGACGGTCAAAGCCGAGCGATGTTTTGCGCCGTAGGTCGGGACGCGAGGATTGAGGGAGCGAGGGGTTAATTAAGAGATAACGAGTGGCAAGGCGCGACAATAACGTGTTAATTGCGGGAAATCCGACGTGAACGCGTGGCGGCGGTTGTAAGCAGCTCGGATGGCGGAATGTGCGCGAGGATTGCGCCGAGGAGTTGCAACGAGAAGATGTAAAGATAGGAATCTGGAGTGGCCATTGCGGGTAGAGGAATGGCGAAACGGAGTAGCAGAAGGTGGACAAAGTCGCCTTGTAATACACGGTTAAACTCGAGGAGAGAGCGAGCCGTCGGTTCAATGGAGAGGGGGAAGCTTCTTGACTTTTCAATTTCCTTCCCCTCTTCGGGGTCCTGCTCGTCGAGTCTCTCTCTCTCTCTTTCTTTCTTTCTATTTCTCTTCGGCTCCTCAAGCGGCCGAGCTATCCGAGTCAATAGGAATCGCCGTTGGCTCGGCCAATTTTTCGGAAAATTATAGCACTTTCACGAGATCGACGACCCAGTTTCGAGGAAATTGCTCGATCCAGTCGATACCTCTCTATCGATCGTTTCCACTTTGCTCGATTCGGCCATTGTGGCCGGATTCTGTTGTTTCGCGGATAAATGTCCGACGGTTACAATAAAGAAACGGCGGACGCGTTCATTCGCCGCACAGTGGACAAAATCGGATTCAAAATCGAGGAACTTTCGATAGGAATGATTTAGAGCGATGAAATCTTTTTTAAATTAAAGCTCAAACTTTGTAGAATACGGGAAAAATAAGGAGATTATAGTACGAACGTTTTTTAACCTTGAGGAAATTCGTTAAACGTGCAGAAATTCAAGAAAATTTTGCTTTCTCCAACACCACGAGCGGAAAAATTTTTTTTAATATGTTACATATCATTTCCCATAGATTTTTTCACGCTGATTTCATATCTGGTCTGAAATTTGTCTAAGGCCTCAGGATTTTGCACAAAATAAATTTTTGTGTCAAAAACTAGTGAAATCATTTTTTCGTTGAAATGATTAGATGGTAATAATCTCCTTATTTTTCCCATATTCTACAAAGCTTCAGCTTTAATTTAAAAAAAATTCATCGCTCTATCTTATTCCTATCGAAAGTTCCTTGATTTTGAATCCGATTTCGTCCAAATTGCCCACTGTGCGCCGCTGTCTCTTGTTAGATTTTCGTGTACAACGTTTCGGCCGAAATAAAATGTTGTTTGGGGGAAAACTATTATTAGAAAGCTGTGCAGTAGAAAGTTGGTAGAAAGTTCTTGGACTGTGAATAATGTTTAACATCGAGCCACGGTTCAGAGTAATGTAATATTAAGCGCGCAATTCGTGGCTCTAGCAGCTAATCGTAACTTTACATTCAGATCTGTTTCTCCGTTTTAAATGTCGTCTTGTTTTTGCCATAAGCGCATTAAATTTGCTGTCCGTCGATTACTCGTAAGACGACCCGAACGTATAGAAAATAATGAACTCTATTTTTTCCTATCTTAAAAGGCTAGGAATCAATTTGACCAAGCGGAATATCGTTATAAAATTGATTTCCTAATAACGAGTAGTAGAATCAGATTTATTAACGCCGCAGTGATGGCGGCTCGGCAATGAACATCTCAATTAATGTTCGCTTGTGTCTCTCCGGAACAATGACCACCATTTTCGATCAGGTTCGAACGAAATAAACGAAAGCCCCGAAAAAATGTACGATATTATTAAATTTTAATTTCGAGATTGAAATGTTTTTTCCGTCGAATCGTTATTCCGTTGATGTTATTTTTCAATGTTTCCATACAGATGCATACAGGACGTAGTTGTCGATGCACTGATAATGCAGACTCCCACGTGAAAATATGAAAAATATATTTCGAACAACTGAACATCAAGCTCAAAATATAGAAGATAAATTTGGAAATATTGCAAATCAATTTCGTAGTATCGGAATCAAATTAAAATCTGTTGAAAAGAAATTCGAGAAAGCCGGGAATAAATTAAAAAATAATTGAAAAACCGCGATCAATTATCGTCGAATGCGTGTTCCGCCCCGGAGAAAATGAATTTTGGCGATTGGCCGTATGTTTTTGTACGAGCAAAGGAGATTGTAATAGCTACGAATCGGTTAATATTTCGTTTGTTATTACGAAATCTAAAGGCGGATCTATTAATCGGCATAGTGAACGGAGGTGTACCGCATAATTCCGCGACGTAGGAAGCCGCGAGCCGATGGAAAGTTTCCTCGAAGCGTGTGTACATACGTCCTTTCAAATCTTGGTCCTCCTTTCTTCGAGATTCTTTCTCTCCCGGCGACTTGAAATCAAGGGGCGTATTTGCGATTCTAGTCTTAGACGTCGGATCCTTTATACAAAGTGACTGTAAAAGTTGGGACGAGTTCCTCTCCAAGTTATGATAGACAAACTTTGCCAAGCAAAGATGCCTTCACTGCGTGGTATGCATAACTGAATTCCCTGACCCCCCGTCATAAGTGAAAAATTTATGGAACGCCTCAACGAGAATTATCGCACGCTTCTCCCGGACTAATCTCCAACATTAAATACGCCATCGCTGCAACAGTTCGCGTACGAAATTTTTCACGTACGTAATCCTGTAGATTTTGCCGCAAAATCCCGGGAGGCATCTTCGCACACGCATAACTATTGAACTATCGGTGATCCCCTGTGATCGAAACTTGGATTTCCGGAATCTTCTCGCGAAAATCGGCAGGATCGCGTAAAGAACCGTTAAAAATTTCTGGTTTCCCGAGGCGAAGTTTAACCGTGATCCGGCCGAGTTTGCTATAGGCGTACAATACCTCTCGCGAGGAAGAAACGATCGATTCGGACGTGGCCCGATATTGCTATTGCAGACACGTGTCTCTAATTTCCTTGGTTTTCCTCGCCCCTCGGGGAGCATTGTGAAAGTAATGCGGATCAAGATTTCTCGTTACCGGTCCGCGCGCAGGATGATCACGGTGGAAATTCAACGGGACGTGTAAAAGGAAATTCAACGAGCGTTTGTTAACACGAACTAAGTAACATCGGTGTGCCGTTCCCGGAGCCGGTTCATTTCCGTTTTTTCGTTTCTCGTTTCGAGCGACGTCTCGACTAACAAAAGACGAAACGTAAATACTCGCATCGAGATATAATCCTTTTACCCGTCGATGAGTCTTCTTACATTATTCTCTCGGATATCCCGGCGTTTTAATGTCTGAAATTGTACACCGCACTTTCAGGAAACACTGTTCCCTGGCTCCGCGATAGTCTCTTTCATAAGGATCGCATATTTCATGCGTTTGCGTACTTTAAATATCTCAAGAATTTCGAGACGCTGTTGCATTATTTTCGGCTCGTTTAGTCGCGGTGTTTACGGGCCAGTTGGCCGTCGCGAAAACGCTCGCGTAGAAATTCCTCGGCTCGAATCATTTTGGATAAAATAACCATCATTGTAGAATCGGATCCAAGCTCAATATTGGATTCTGTTTCCATTTCGCGAACAGTTTCCTATTTGCCGGCGAACACAATCCAAACGAAAATGGTTCCGCCCGCCGTCGCAGAAAATTCGTCCTGTAACGCGGAATATAATTAAAGCACATGGCTCGTCATCGCGGCGCACGGTATGTCCCCATTACGTTAGATTGGCTCGCCGTGCTGTATTTCTAGTTCGTTAAAGCAGAACTGCATCGCGCAAGATTCACAGTTGCACCCGCTGTCTACAACCATTCTGCTGCATGTCTGCGCGTTAACGATGCAATCTTGAACATCGAAATGTCATCAATACCGCGTAATTTGTCGCATACGATTTTAGCTTTCTCCGTTCATACTTGGCTCATTTTGAAGCTCAAAGCCTCTGCTTTCGTAATGTGTGAGATCCTCTCTGAAAACGTTGTAAAATCTTTTTCGAGGGAATTCTGTGACTCGCGATTTACCGTGCACCTAGAAAGCGCATCATAAATGTCGTTTGTTTCAATTCTGTTTGGAATTCTGAGAGATCACCCTGTATAAAAATGTTCGGATCGCTCGGGACTTAACGGGTTAACTGAAAGGGTGTGCGTTTCGTCAGCAGGCCGATCGATAATATTCTGCATAATGATCAAACTTCCTCGTGGTAGTCGTTTGAGAATCACTGGCCCAACCAGAAAGCGTTGGCAAGTTGGAGAAGGTATTTAAGGGGACGAGACGAAGCAGCATGAAAGATGAAACGAACGGGATGAATTATAGTCGTACCATCGTCCCCCACCGTTTCATCCCCCCCCCCCCCCCCCCCCCTTCTTCCCCCCCCCCCCCACCCCACCGATTCTTCCCGTTCTCGCGTCTTTATCGATAATTCACGAGTATTAATTAGAATTCCAATCTGCCGGTTTAATATGACAAACCCGTTGCTTCGAATTTCCTTGCAGCACTTGTCACCGCCGTCCCTTCGGTCCCACCGTCCCGGACCCTTCCGTCTTCGTCCGCGTTTTTCTCTGTCTACCCTTTAAACCCCCGCAACCCCTCGGCCCGGTCCGCCGCGGGGGCTTAACGATCAAACTGAAACTTTTGAGGCGACAGCACATAAAGCGGACGAATTTTCCGCAGCGCCCGTAACTGTTTGGAACTTCGCCGCTTCGTAAATTAAAATTTTATCCATGAACGGATAATCGAGGGGCGATTCAGCCCAGCGTTTTATCAACCGGACCGATCTTCCGAGGACACAATCCGAACCGATCCCTTTCTACGCATCGGCGTTGTACCCCTTCCTCCCCCCCGATCCCCGAAAACTTTAACCATTCGATTGGCCTCGGTTCGAGAGATTTCGGGAAAGTATTTTCAAAGTTCTGAAGGGCTTGCCCGATTCCCCGGGTCATTTGCAGTAACTTTTCCCTTTGCGAGAATCTTCTCCGCGGCTCCGTTACGGAGTTATCGAGGAGAAACGCGAGCCAATCAGAGCGCGGCGGTGACGGACTCCGGCCCGGCGACTGGCCCCGCCGAGCGCGGCGTCGCCATTGGCCGAGCCGCGGGGTCCGGCCACCTGACCGCGGCTCCGATTGGTCCGCGTTTTTCGCTGATAACTCCGTAACGGAGCCGCGGAGAGCAGTCTCGCAAAGGACAAAGTTGGTGCTGGTGATCTCGGGAATCTAATACAGTGAAAAGTGACACGCGTAAGTGCATTTCGAAAACAGAGTGTTCGTTCCGAGTGTCGCGAAACAATTTCGAAACAAAGCGGCCAGGAATCGGTGGAAACAGTGCGGGGGTAAAAACAAAAAAATAAAAGGAACAACAAGCTCGCCGGTTCGTAAATATTTTGGACGCCGTCGGCTTTTGCGCGCGGCATCAACGGCCTGCGCTCCGGCGAAGAATTATTTGTGCGAAAACTTATGAGTGACGCCGCGCCGCGCCGCGCCGTGTATCTTTGCATATGACTGGGTGATTTCTGTGCTGCAACCGGCTCCCGGAAAAAATATGCTACGGCTTGCACGTGAATTCGGTGATGAACTTCGCCTGTGCGGACCTCGAGCACGCGTCAATTCCGTTTCGGTTTATGAACGTATCGCGCACACCTCGGCCGTGTGTGCCGGCGAAACCCTGTTGGTTCCGGCACGCTAAACGACATCTGGAATGCAGGCTGCAAATCGGCCGTGCGAACCTCGCCGAAACGAACTCCGCAACCGTTAAGAGCCGGTCCGTTCGGCAAACAAATCTCTATTTACAAAACACGGGAGCGCACAATGGAATTTCGACGGGGGAACCGAAACAACAACTTATTTCCGAGCCGATGGATTCACGGACATGCGCTGAACGCCGGAAAAATAGTCACAGTAATTAATTCGACGAATAGTAATAGTAATTAAATCTTTTACCGCGGTGAAACTGCTCAAAACAATATTCCGAATTTCATAACGCATTTTTGGGACAGCCTAATTAGCCAGCGGGTCTTCCTGCGAGGTAAATATTTTGCACCCGAATTATTACAAACCGGAGTGAATCGAGGAATTTATTTTCTTTCGTAATACGTTTAGTCGACAGGTGGAAAATAATATTACTATGTAATAGTGCGTCTTACGCGCGTGTTAGCATCGCCGCGAATTTGTTCGCTGTTTCGCGGGGCTTTGTTTCCGCGCTGAAAGGATATGGGTCGATTGTAAACGGCAGATTCTTTGTTGCTATGCAATATCGTGCCGCCGTTGATTTGTGTTCGGTAAAAATTTATACGTGGCGTTCATTGTTGCGCTCTCTCAATGGCCGATGTATCAGCAGTTATTGAAATCGGTCGCGTGTTGCTCGGAACGCGTGGATACGGTGTCACGTAAACAACAACAACAACAAAAAAAAGACCGTTTAATTAGACGAACATGACAAAGTATAACGAAGCGGATTCGGTGTACGATCTCCAAAAATTCGAATGATGCCGGCCGCGAAACAATGTCGATGAAACAACGGCCACGCGTCGACGAATCGAACGTCGTCGCATCGGTGTTTGTTGCTATTTATTTACGCGGTTTTTCGCGGGGAAAAATGATGTAGCCACGCGCGCTTTGTGTCGTAAATTTTATAGCCTCGATACGGATTGACCAAATCGCTTTTTGTCGTAAACAGATTTCGCTCCGAGGGTTAACCTTGTCGAAAGAAATATATTTTTTGCTCGTGCAGTGTAATTTAGAAACGTAAAAACAACAGCTTGCTAGTATGACGTTATTTGTCGATGTACTCGCTGGTTTTTCTACATATCGTTTCTACGAATTTGATCGCGGAGGACGCGGTAAATATTTTCCGGCGGGACGAAGAAATTCGGGGAAATGGCGGACGTGGAGCGTACCTGGCCGCAGCGGGAAAGTAAATTTGGGTCTGCGACGTAATTGGACACGCAATAAACGCGATTCAGTTCCGGGAAACGTACGATCGTCCGCGGAAGTCGAGGGCGATGGCAGCCGGGTGAAAGGCGACGCTCATAGTGTAAATAAAAGCAGACTCGAGCCAGACAAAGTATTCTTCTTCGCCTTTTCCAACCTTTTCTGAATCCCTCTTCTCGCTTTCTTAAAGCTTGAAAGAAAGAAAAAAAAGAAGAAGAAGAAGAAGAAGAAGAGGAAGGAGCGTAGTCCCTTCACGGACGGCACCAAGCCGAATCGGGAACCGGCAAAAGTGGAATTCTGAAATATTAATGCGACTTCCGCCGACGCTGCACACGCCGATCTTCTGCTCTCTCCTCTCCTTCCGCTTCTTCCTTTTTCTTTTGTCGACTTGTTTTTCTCGTTCTTTGACGTTTATCCGTCTCTTCTTGATACACCCACCCGATCGTGTCAAAGGGTGCGCGCAGACACGCCTAACACGCGCCGAACTGCAAAAGGGACGCTCGCATACCTGCCACGCCGCGTGTACCTTCGAACGCCGTTCTGTTTACCAATTTCTCGGAATTTTTTCCGCTGGAACCGCTAGACCTTTCGCATCGGGATTTTACGCGCGCGTTTGTGGACGTTTCGAGCGCGTAAGATATTTTTCGCGAGCGAGAACAACAACAATTACACGAGTTGTATATTTCTTTAGAAGGTGTACACGAATGTGATCTGAACGTTAGGGAAAAATGCGACGAGAAAACTCCGTCCGAGGGAAAACGCGCGGAGAATCGGTGGTTTTCTTTTTTCGAGAATGAAAAACCCGAGTGCCTCGTTAAGTAGAATAGTCAGCGAGATATCCACGCAGAGACACCCCTGACATTTCGTTTTTTTTTTCGAATGCCTGTTACAGGAAGGTGAGAGGGGTTACTTGGAGGGGCTCGCTTCAAGATATGCAGACCTCTTCAGAACACATTACGGAGACGTCCTGGAGCCACTCGAGGAACTACGCCGCCGTGAAACAAATGCTTCCCCCAGAATGCCCAACACTCAACTCACCACCAGTCATTCACAGCCCATTTACGTGCCTGGAAAATACTCGGTGAGCGAATCTGTCCCTTTCTCTGCGCCCTTGATTTTCATTCTACTCTCTCTGTTTGTCTTCGTCAGTCTCTCCTTTATTCTTTCCCTTTGTTCGTTAACTCCGTCAGAATTCCTTGGTACATACATTACATAATTGCAACGATTTTACGTTTCGCCCCTCGCCGCCCGAAACCTGTGTTTCCAATGGCAACACTGCCCGATCGTAACAGAATTTTAACCTCGCATTATTATACAAACTTGTTCTTCGTCCGTCCTCATTTATCGCAACAATTCGCATTGCATATCGCAACTAACAGGACACGCAGAGTCGTTGTTAATATCTGCTTTAAGTAGAAACAGTCGATAATGGTCAGACATGTCGTGTTCGACGCGAATATTATAACTCGATTTTCTAGTCGATTCGAATAGAAGTAGATTGTATTTTATCTGTGAAATTCCATTTCCTTCTTTGCATAACAAGTCTCTGTGTACAACGAGTCATTAATTTATAAAGAGGTGCCCAGAATTTTTTCAAAATAAATTCTGCGCTTGATCGGGGATACGAAATCGTTATCGTTCTGAAAATAAACGTGTACAGAGTGGGAACATTACCGAACCGGTTTCTTTTTTTCTGAGAAAATAAGGTCTCCATTGCCACGCAAGGGAAACCGGAGGTTCGAATGGCAGGAAGAAAAATAACAGGATAAGATCGAGAATGTTCCTTTTTCTGTGCAGCCCTCGAGCTGTCTCAGCGACAAAGAAGAGGACGAAATCTATGGCTTTGGATACGGAGTATTCAGTAGACAAATGCTTCAACATCGACAACAGAAACTCGCTCTCGCCGCACAAAACACTACGATAGCACCTGGCGGACATCAGCAGCCTTATCAAAGGTAACAAGTTCTCTCTCTCTCTCAACTCCACTCAACTCTTGACCCCGGTCGCTTTTGGACACAGCCTTTCCTCGCCCATTAGCAATTATTTAACACTAGAACGACCGGAGCAGTCGAAATCACTGGCTCCCTAATTTTTTCTTTCACAACTACTACAAATTGTACAAATTTTAAAAATGTTTTCATTTTTTGACGTACCTCTTCATCGAAGCTCATATTACAATAAAAGTTGTACGAAGAATGGGCACAGTCTTGTCACTGTTACAAACCAATATACGTCAGTCGCGTTTATTGCTTGGTCGTTCTACTGTTAAACAATCGTCCGGAATCGACGCCAAAGAAACAAAGTGTTAACCAGTTAACTGTGATTGACGAGTATACTCGTCAATCCGAAACTCTATTGCGGTGCAGTTAACGTTAATGAATGGTTAAATTTTTATCGAATAAAAAAGTAATTCTTTCGGATTTGGCTTTACAAGGGCTTTATATTAGTATATTCGTCATTGCAAATTAAACTCGACAGTTAACTGGTTAACAGTACCGCAACCAATTTGTTCACTATTTTTACAATTATTGAACCCACGAAGATGCTTCCATTAATTAAATTTCTTTGTTCGAGCACATAGCTATGGAAATGATAAATCAGTAGTGATTTGTTGGATATCGAGAATAGATTTTCGAAAAACCTACACCCCGGTATTTCCGTGTTTTAATCGGTTGATGGGACACATGTTCTGCCTCGTTATCACACCATTACAGATCAGACGATCGTCGTCCAATTGATTAGCGTCGACATAGGCGTGTTCGAGTGACGAATAGGTCGTGTGTGTTAATTGTTCACGGTTCTGCACACGAATACGTGACGCCCGTTTGTCACACGGTCAATGATGCAATCCGCGATTACACATCCATTACAGTCGCCTTTAATGCGCACTTTGAACCGAATATCAACACCCTTATTTAACTGCCTGTCGTTTTAATCCCCTACTCGTTGAAAACTAGACTCCACCGGTAAAATATTAACCCTTTGCACTTGAAGCTATTTTAACCTCGAAACATTTCTTCCGACCTAGAATATTTCCCTTCTGTAGATTCGTTTTCATGTTATATTTACGAAAATGGTGCAATTTACTCGTACAACACTGAAGCTTTTAGTCATTTATTCAGTGCAAACACATTTAATAATGTAAAAAATATTTTGAATAACGATGCAGCAATTTTTAGTGGCGAAGGGTTAAGAGATTGTCCGATTTGTCGAGCCTAGAGAAAAACAATTTTTCGTTGAATTTTATTATGCATGCTTCAGCCTATTTCGTGACAATTTTTTAATTAACACTAGAACTACCGAGCCGTAAACGTGACTTAGACTTATCCCTTTATAATAACAGCAAGATCGAATTTGCTCAGGCTTCGTACGATTGTTATGGCAACGTGTACTCCAAAGAAGAGACGTATTAAGAAATTTTTCGTGAAAACGTTATCATAGTCCACCATTTTGACTGGTTCGGTAGTTCCAGTGTTAATTCCATCTATTTTATAGGAGGAATGTTGCGTATAGCGGGAGAACGATAAATTTCGATTAGCAGGGTAACATCGAGTATTATTCAGAAATGTATGTTCTTCGGACTGATGGCTCGCATTTTCATTTTATCAGCTCGTCGTGAATTTTACATCGCAGCGCCCGGTAGAACGGGGGCGAATTTTAATTGACGATATACGCGGCATAACCCTCAATAATATTTAGCATCCGAATCGATACGCGTTCCCCAACCGAGAAAATGGGTTTTTCCGTCGAGAAGCACTTCTGCTCGGCTATATCACTCAAATGTGCATTTTTATTTACGGCATCATTCGTTACTGCAATAGATTAAGATAGATCTGAACGTGGAATCGTCGCGCTCGGATACTAAACCTGTTACGGAAGTGAAATTGATGTACTTTCAGCGCGGCGCAATCGCGTCGGGAAAATACTGCGACCAACGGGCACACAATTTTTATTAATATCCTGACAAATGTAAAATGTAAATAAAAAAGTAAAAAAGGGCACGCACGCACGCACAAGCGAAAATTATTTGAAAAAACGTTAGTCCGCGTTCGTCCGTCCGGCGTATTCACAAAAGTGCAATGTAAAATCTATGACGTTTTATTGAAAAGTAATTTTCATCAGTGGATGTTACATTTTACATCGACGTCGTGCGCAGAAAACGACGGTTAATACTGATCAGAGGAAAAAATGGTCGAGTTCGCACAGAACGTTTATCAAAATGCTTTTATTCCGCTCATCCAATTTTTTATATTTAGTCTATTCCTTTTTTTACGAATGCTACGTGTTACGGCGACGCTGTGAAAACAACGAATCCAATTCCGGGCGTTTTAGAAATTCATTTGTTTGCTAGCCGAACTGAACAGATCTTGGAAAGGTGGCGAAGCGTTTTTTATTTTTTATACGTTCGAGATATTTCCATCAGGAAGCTAAATCCTACGTCAAAGTACTTCAGTTGTGGATTATACTACGATATGGTTAAACTTCACCCGAGGAAACCAGAAATTTTCAACTTTTTTAGATGTAATCCTGTAGATCTTGACGAGAAAATGCCATAAATCCAAGTTCCACACCTAGCAGATCACCAGTTCGGAAGTTCTGCGTGAAGATGTACAATTTTCCGCGTTTTTTACAGACAAGAGCACCGCGCCATGTTGCCATGTAGCGTCGCGCGTCGTTAAACGAGCGGGTTCGCGTATTTTCTGCATTTCCTCTCGAAAATCTGCAGGATTACACACACAAAAAAAGTTAAAAATCTCTGATTCCGATAATCAAACGACTCGCTTGCGTACTTAAAAATTAAATATGCGGATCTCTGGGTGTGACGAAAAAATTAGTATTCCGCGCGAAGATCCGCGCAGTCCTAGGAGAGCGAAACCGGTGAACAAGGTAAATTGAAAACAGCAGGAAACAACTATTAACAACAACTA
>CM052133.1:2143540-2252830 GCA_028454255.1 Halictus ligatus | reverse complement strand
TCAGTCGTGTGATATGAAATTTCGAAGAGTGCTCTCCGATAAAAAAACAATGTTGCGTCACGGAAAGGCTACCCCTTTTTCCCGATAAAATAGAAATGTTAACCCCCGCACGATTTTCGTTCCAAATTATGCGGAAGTTGTCCGCGGTGATTTGCGAAAATTTACCTAAACTTATTACTCGTTAATATTTGTCAATTCACTAAAATAAAAAAATGTTGCGTCAGGGAAAGACTACCCCTTTTCTCCCATAAAATAGAAATGTTAACCCCCGCACGATTTTCGTTCCAAATTATGTGGAAGCTATCCGCAGTGATTTGCGAAAATTTACCTAAACTTATTACTCGTTAATATTTGTCAATTCACTAAAATAAAAAAATGTTACGTCAGGGAAAGACTACCCCTTTTCTCCCATAAAATAGAAATGTTAACCCCCACATGGTTTTCAATCCAAATTATGTGGAAGCTATCCGCAGTGATTTGCGAAAATTTATCTAAACTTATTACTCGTTAATATTTGTCAATTCACTGAAATAAAAAAATGTTGCGTCAGGGAAAGACTACCCCTTTTCTCCCATAAAATAGAAATGTTAACCCCCACATGGTTTTCAATCCAAATTATATGGAAGCTATCCGCAGTGATTTGCGAAAATTTACCTAAACTTATTACTCGTTAATATTTGTCAATTCACTAAAATAAAAAAATGTTGCGTCAGGGAAAGACTACCCCTTTTCTCCCATAAAATAGAAATGTTAACCCCCGCACGATTTTCGTTCCAAATTATGTGGAAGCTATCCGCGGTGATTTGCTAAACTTAATACTCATTAATATTTGTCAATTCACTTGACTGCAGTACGGAAAAATGTCTCAACACCTTGAAACATCAATTTTTGTTTCGTAAACGCGCGAAGTATGGAACACATTACCATAAATGACGGGAAATGATCGATAACCTTACGCGGCGGAACGGTTCGATGTTTCAATTTAATTCCCACGTGCGTACACCGACCGGTGCGAATTAATTCCGAAATTCGGAGGAAATCTGCTACACGCGAATGTGTTATTCATCTCGATTTTAATTTTGTTAAATTATCCTGCAATTTGCAGCGGAATGTTTTCCCAGGAATCCGTTACATATCATCGTAAATAATATTCCCGTTGGTCGGAGACGACACGTAGAGTGAACCCCACTGATTTCAATGAATCGTATTCAGAGTTTCATGGAAGATAAAATTCACTCGTTCGAACGATCTTCACATTAAAACGACCTGTGTTTCGGGTAGATGGATCGTTGAAAGACGTCGTCGCGCGAAATTGATGTGAAATTGATCGGGGGACGGTCCAATTTCTCGGTGATTCGCGCAGCTCGCCGTCAAATTACGATCAGCTTAATGGCAATAGAATTCGGATGATACAGCGGACATTGTTCGTTTGCACGTAACCGGTAGAACAATTACGAATCTATTCGGGCAAGGAGCGCGCTCGAGAGGCAATCATCTCTCGCCGAGGCGACGCGGGACGGGACGCGCAAAAGCGAGATAGAGAGGAGAGAGAGGAGAGAGAGGAGAGGAGAGAACGAACCGGACAGAGGTTCGAGAGGCCTGGACAGAAGCGGCCGATGGGGTCCGAACCCGGAATTGCAACGTGGTTTGCCTGTTGAGATGTTAGCTTTTCGTCAAAGACCGCTATTAGCATGCAGTTAGTATTACAGAACGGGTGTATCGGGGATACGTGGATGATACATCGCCATCTATTACCGATTCTCTGGCATGCGAACGGTCGACCCTCCACGGGAACTGTATTTCCACGGTAGATTGCTTTGTCGGACGATCGATAGAACGGGGTCCGTCGATTCGGACCAATAAGACGATTAGTCTTGCCCCCCACCCCCTCCCACCTCGGAACACCAGCCTCCCACGGAAATCATTGTTCGCGAGCATTCCAGCCTAATCTACCATACGCGATCGACCAGCCCTTCGACGGTCCACCGGGAATTCTTCGAATACTTCGGCAAACACTCCTCCATTTTGACACCAGTGTCGCGAAGCGGGCCATTTCTATGAAATTAACGCAAAAATCTCCATCTCGCAAAATACAGCAAAACCAGGTCCTCTTCTAAGCTTGATTAACCCATTAGCGCCCATTGTACTCGCTTGAGTACAGGATAACAAGATTATATATCTAAGATTGACTAGATGTTTTGTCCATTGTTTGCTAAAATTAAAAAAGAAATAATTCTTGAGTGGGTTTACGGGACACCAAATTTTTAGACATTTCTTTTACAATATACACCGAAAGAAATAAATTCGAATAATTTACAATTCCTGTATAACAGTGAATTAAGAATTCTAGAACTCATGTAAAATTAAGTGTTTGAGTGCTTGGTTTATTTGTTAATATTTTTCGATCCCTCACTCAGTATTCTCACATGTAATCGTGATTTTTTTTATGTTCCAGTTGCCTAAGTCCGAGATCAGCGTTCTTCTACGAGTTTCCACCCAATGGTAAGTTCCTGAACGAATAATTTAATAACCGATGGAGACATATTCTTCGTACATATCGTGAATTAGGTTCCTCTTGCTGCTTGATATAATAGTATCAGTACATTCTTATCTGAACTTTTCTTTCTGCAAAACGTCCCCGGAGAGATGGTTAAAAAAATGGGTCCGGGAGTTCAGATCAAGGAAAAGGAATAACCATGTCTCTGTGCGCCTGTTCTGACTGTCTCGTCCATTTTTTATTTTTTTGAGTTATCATCCCCCTGCCGGGCTGCACTGCGTGTCCACCCTTTTCACTTTCTGCACGTTCTTTTGTCGTGAAACCTAAAATAACTTGCAAAGCGCACGAAGAAAAATAAAAATTAAAATCTACCGAAACTCTGAACCCAGGTGGTGAAATTAAAATATGAAAATAGTGGAAATATTCACTGAATCATAGACACGCGATTTTCTTAGCAAAATTCAAATTTTCCACCGGAATTCCACCAAATTGGGTGCTATATTATAACAGTGTTTCCAAATTCTCCCAGTGTTTCTCCGGTTTTACATTGCGCCCACTTACGTTCGTGATAAACGCACAAAATCCTCCGTGTCCACCTACACACGCGTTTCGCAGAGAATATTTCATTGGAACGTTGACAGGCCGGGGGATGGCCTCGAATCGAATTTTCCTCCCCTCTCGTTTGACCCGCACGAAAGTTTAATACGCGTCATTCTATGAATACATCATGCATTAGGCGGCCGCGCGCGGTTTTGTCTCTTTTTTTTTCCGGGCGCGTTCGTTTTCTCTTTGACAAATTCATTTTCTCCGGCTCTCGAACATGCACTTTGAAGTCGAGACCGGAGGGAAAAGGAAACGCGGCCGGGTTGTACCGGTAGTCCCGGTGTCCGAGCAACTTTCTCGCTGCGTGCACACAAAACACAAGCAACGATCCCGCCATAATTTCGAGCACGTTAAATCGGTTATTCCCCGTCCCACCGTGCCAAAAAGTTCCTGTTCCGTTCGGAGCCTTTCAATTTGCATCCACGATGTTCCGCGGCGCGCGGGGCTAATTCGTATCACATTATTAATGCCGCGCTCCCCATTCTAAACCAAACCGTTATGGACATCCGTTATGGCGCATTAAGTGACCACGAAACACAGCCGTAGACAAAGAAAGTAGAGAAATATGGCCGCCTATGAATGCAGCACCGATTATTTAACGCGCCGACTAATGCTCTCACGCGTCGCGCTATAGACGGTTGTTCCGAGAGAGAAAGAGAGAGATAAAGAGAGAGAGAGAAAGAGAGAGGGAGAGAGTTGCGCAAAAATTCGTTGTCCGGCGTTAGAAAAATTGTAAAGATCCCCTAAGAGAGAGTTCCAAGAGAGAAAGAGAGAGCTGCGTAAAAATTCTTTGTCAGGCGTTAGAAAAATTGTAAAGATCCCTTAAGAGAGAGTTCCAAGAGACAGAGAGAGAGAGAGAGTCTCTTTATCTCTGTCATTCCGTCAAAAAATCTAGCCAAGAGAATTTATGTCAGTGAAACATCAGGCCGAAAAGAATTACTCGAACCCACATTCTACAAATTTTCGCTCGCTGCGCTTAACATAGTTTGTACTACTAACTTGCTGATGAAAAGAAAAAATATACGCAGGACTATCCGCAGCAGGATTTTCCAAGACGATAAAATTAGCGAAGCGTTTTCGCTGGCGAAAGACAGGGGAATCCGGAGCGCGTTACAAGCCGCGCCGGATCGTGTGCAAATTTTTATGGGACAGGTATTCGAGTCGTATCAGAAGTTGCGCTTACATATTGCGGCACGCTCTGGCATATACTGTCTGGTATTATTGTCGCAGAATGCACCGTCATCCGCGGATGCATCGTCCTTATGCAGTCTTCGCCACGCGTCTTTAGATCCTCCGGTAGGCGGTGCATTATACGCGTGCAGCTGCCTCTTCGCCTTGTATCTAGATATTCTCCGCGGCACACAATGATATTCCATACCTTATCCGTCCGCGATACATGCAGATGAAGTCGCCCGTGGAATATGTGTTCATACGCCGTGAGCTTGAATTAGACGTAAGCTCGGACAAAGGGACAACCAGGCTGTTCGAACTTGTTAACACAACTGGTTTGCGACACGCACACGACGCCTGACTTTCTTCGGAAACACCGATGGACGCGTAATGGACTTATGCCGAGCTTATGCTAAGCGATTCTACCGCTCCCGGGCAAGCATAATTTCAACAAAAATGAAAATGTCAAAAATTGTTTCGGTCGCGCGTTCCCCTCGACGAGGCGGGGGGGAAAATGCAATTTTCTTGAAAACGCCACCCGGCTTGCTGCAAAGCTTTTAAAAACTGGTTTGCTGTCGCGACAGCAGGACGCGTCAGTTAAAAGTTAATCTTATTGTTAGACGCGCGTTAATTTCGCCTCGTTGTCGGTGCGCGCGGCACAATTAAACGACACCGTCTGCGACGTCTTTCTGTCCGGCGTCCGCTTTTTTCACCACCAAGTCTGTTATTTCCTCCTGTTCGCTTTTTCTTAGGGGATCTTTACAATTTTTCTAACGCCGGAATTTTTGCGCAGCTCTCTCTCTCTCTCTCTCTCTCTCTCTCCCTCTCTCTTTATCTCTCCCTCTAGGGTTTCTCGTGGCCCTTTCAGCGAAACCTTCTGTTATGCCAGTGGTTTGCCCAATTCTTTAACCATGTTAGCGCGAAACCGTATAATAGGACTGTCCTCTGTTATACCGGGCTACCTGCGTAACCATTGAAACTTTTTACTCGACTCTTTGTTCACGCGCACATGCAGCCCGTGCGCGCGCGCTGCCGCCACCTACGTGAGCGAATTTACAAAATGGAAGCAGGCGAATTCGTAAAAATCAATGACAGTCGGCGAATGAAATCCTTCTTTTATTCTAATTTTTGTACACCGAGGATCGGACGAATGTTACGCGAGAATTGGGTAAACGGTGCGTTCGTACTCAACTCTGACGAAAATTGATATGCAGATCGTTTTTATAGAAATTTTTATAGTACTCTAAAGTCCTGATCTACAGACCTACACGATGTTAGTCAGTTCGCCTGGAGGGCACGCTTCCCAGACTGACACTTACACGGTCACAAGAAAATAGTAGTCCTCCACGATGTATGTCAGGGTGGCTGGCGAGTCAGAGAACAGAAATGACTGTTTTCAACTTGTCCGAAGGATTACAAAGAAGAACGAAATGTCTTTTCTCGGTAAAGTCCTGATGTACGGACCTGCACGATCTTAGTCAGTTCGCCTGGAAGGCACGCTTCCCAGACTGACACTTAGACGGTCACAAGAAAAGAGTAGTCCTCCACGATGTATGTCAGGGTGGCTGGCGAGTCAGAGAAGAGAAATGACTGTTCTCAACTTGTACGCTTCCCAGACTGACACTTAGACGGTCACAAGAAAATAGTAGTCCTCCACGATGTATGTCAGGGTGGCTGGCGAGTCAGAGAATAGAAATGACTGTTCTCAACTTGTCCGAAGGATTACAAGGAAGAACGAAATATCCTTTCTCGGTGTAAACGCATGATTTTCGCATAAAGATCGACAGTCCGTTTCTGATGGATTGAAGTTCAGCAATTTAGTTCAGCGTTGCTTGGACAAAGGTTGCAGCAACGCGTCCGGTCCGTGCGATGTTCTACAAAGATAACGGAACACAGACGTGTTAGCGATTGAAAAGAAAATGGAGCGAATGCAACGTCATCGGGCTCGAATCCACGCTCGATTTCCACGGGTGCAGCGATAAAGTATAGAATCCCCCGGAACGTAGTTATGCCGAAGATAGACGTCGAGAACAGCAAATAAGATCACGAAGAAAGGAGGGCGCGCACGGTGCCATTGGAATTTCTTCAAGATATCGAAAAACACTTTAGATCCCATATTCGAGGGGCGTTTGGCACGCCGGCCAAAGGGGTTAGCTTTGATATTTCATTTCCATTGACTACATCCGCCATTCTCGCCCCGTCGACCTCGTTATGAATGTATAATTAAGATCTCCCACCCTATCGACCTCTTCATGGACACATTCTTAACACGTTCACTGCCATGTCACCCGTGTGTGGGTGACGGAATTGTTTGTCCAAGTTTTAAAATGAATTTTCACGTTAATACGTTTATTGCACCAAATTCGATCAGGATCAGTAAAACGTAAGAAAATCGGAGGACTACTCAATATTGTACATTTGATTTAATTACCCGTCAAAATGACGGATTCTGATATTCTTAATTCACGAATATTGAGATTGCAAACATGAGGAATTACTTAACAAATTTTATTTTCTTTCAATTCAAAAACGGACAGAACTTTCCGGTGGACCTAATATATTTATATTATTTTTATAAGGCAATGTAAAGTAGTCATTTTTACCGCTACAGCTAGTGTTAAATAACACCTTGATTATATGGAATTTTTGAGGTTTCCAGTTTGCCAGTCAAACTGTTCACGACCAAACAATTTCACCGAAAATTTTTCACCAATCGCGCTCCCCCGTTCCGAAGAGCCCACAATTGTTCCGACAATTAGGATTCTCGCGGCGCCGAGCGATTGCCGTTCCGTTTTCGTCATTACGTCGCGTGTCGGCGACTGTTGACGCAAGAATGCGTCCGGAACGCTGCCGTCTTCGTTGCCGGCTCTCTTCGGCAACGGTAAGAGGCGCGGCGCGGCGCGGCCCGTTGTCGAACCTGTTTGAACCCAACGCGTTTGTTGCAGTGCATAGCTAACTACCGAATCCCGGCGCGGGTCTAACCTAAAATTCGTGAGGCTTACCGGAATGCACAAACACATTCGTTCGGGTTGTTTGCCCGGCGTCAACTGTGACAGAGCAAGCCTGTTTGTTCTAACTGAAATCCGCGTGGGTGGTGGTGGCTCTCTGCAACACCAGTGCCGGAAGAATACGTTTACAGTCTACGGGGCGGCATTTACATCGAGCCGAGGCTTACATATTCTGACAACCGTTAGAACACTTACCACCCCCCACCCCACACCCCTCGAATTATAACGATCGTGCACTTGACGCAGACTGATTGTTTTCGGCGGAGACAGAACTGGAGTCGTTGGTGTACTTACATTGGACCGTTTCCGAGTAACTGTGACTTATATCGGTCAGGAGGTACTATTCTTTGACCCACACCTAACGTAGAAAAGGCTAGGGTAGGATACCATAGGCTAGGATAGACTAGGATTGGCTAGGGTTGGCTAGGATAGGCTAGGAAAGGCTAGGATAGACTATAGTAGGCTACCATAGGCTAGGATAAGCTAGGATAGGCTAGCATTGGCTAGGATAGGCTAGGAAATGCTAGGAAAGGCTAGGAAATGCTAGGAAAGGCTAGGAAATGCTAGGAAAGGCTAGGATAGACTATAGTAGGCTACCATAGGCTAGGATAGGCTAGGAAATGCTAGGAAAGACTAGGAAATGCTAGGAAAGGCTAGGAAATGCTAGGAAAGGCTAGGAAATGCTAGGAAAGGCTAGGAAATGCTAGGAAAAGCTAGGAAATGCTAGGAAAAGCTAGGATAGACTATAGTCGGCTACCATAGGCTAGGATAGGCTAGGAAAAGGTAGGATAGACTATGGTAGGCTACCATAGGATAGGCTAGGATAGGATACCATACGCTAGGATAGGCTAAGATAATCTAGGATAGGCTAGGATAGGATACCATACGCTAGGATAGGCTAAGATAATCTAGGATAGGCTAGGATAGGCTAGGATTTGCTAGGATAGGCTAGGATTTGCTAGGATAGACTAGCATAGGCTAGGGTAGGCTAGGATAGGCTAGGATTTGCTAGGATAGGCTAGGATAGGCTACCGTAGGCCAAGATAGAAATTGTTTCATAACTTAAATTGAGAATACCGTCGCGGACAGTTTTAACGGCACTGATGTCGCCCGAGAAATGCATATTTTCATGAGAGGATTATTTCTCTTCCGTGCACAATTGTTTTTCTTTTTGAAACGGACGACCACGTTGAAAAAATCCGACGACGAAGTTAGGGGCAAGTCTATTCAGAAGTTCCGTGCCAAATCTCGGCTGAATCGGACCATTAATTCAGGAGAAGGTATCGGTCACCGGTTTTTAAAACGCCGTTTCGGGGTGGAAAAAAGGAAACCGTTTAAAGTTTTAAACACTGCGGCGGAGGAGCATCGTTCGAGCGGTTGTCCGTCGCAGGCGCCGCAACTTCGTTAATTTTATGAATTTTTCAACGATATTTTCAGGGAACGCACTTCGAACTGGACTTTTCGAACTGGACTTTTCGAAACTGGAAAAAAGTATCCAGAAACGAACACTTTGTATCTTTCATCTCGGAAATGTTTCCGCTACAGTTCCTGTCAGAAGTATTTACATCTGAAAACGTAAGATATACCAAAAGAGGCGATTCAAATTTTTACAATTTAAAAATCCACGTTATCGACATCTGTCTAAACGCCCCTCGACTTTAAACACGCATAACTTTCGTACCAGAGAATTCCTAACATTAATACTTGGGTGTCCGGCATTGTCTCGACCGGGTCTGCCGGACTAAATTTAAAGGAGCTAAAAATCTCCGGTTCCCGAGGTAAAGTTTAGAGAAATTTGATCGTTGCCTAATTGCCGGCCGATTTGCGCGAAGACGGAGCTCGACGGAGGACTTCGGGGCGATTCTGAAACGCACGGTTTGTCCGAAGGTGAGGAAACTTTAAATACCAGTTAGGACTTAGAGGCAGTTCCTGTTTTCCAGCAGGATTTGGCGAGGTTGCCTCGCGGACGTTACAAGTAACTGCAAAAGACTTGGCTAACTCGTTCCCCTCGCGAGCTCTCGGTAATGTGTGCTGCGCGACTTCATATTGCCGCGGCCCATCTAGTTGACTGGCGAAGAAAAATTCCCGAGAATATTAGCTCCCGCGGCCGGCCAATGAAATTACTTTCTCGACATTATAACTTTCGCGGAATAACGCATCGAACCTTTTAACAAAATCGCCTGGAACTCCCACGCGCAAACAATAAACCCGGGGAACGTTATTTGATGGTCTTGCGTCCGGAACACTTAAATATTGATTTACCGCGCGCACCATCGTCGAAACCTCGTGCACGTTAAACCTTCGGGAAGTTCATTGTTTTGTCAGGGATTTTTATCGAACGTCGTGTCATAAGCGCCGGAATACTTCGCTGTGCAAACTTCCCGGTTACACGTACTTGCGAACCGGTGTCTTCGACAAATCGACTAACCGCTTAAAAAGTTGAAGGAGACGATCATTTGCTAGAATTATTTCGTCAAGATCTTCGCACAGCTTCCAGCAGAAAAGGAATCTTGGAAACGTGTCTCTCGCGTATTAACGCGCGTGTGTTTTCGCAGTATATTAATTTATGTTTGCTCGCAAAACAAACATTCCGAGGGGGTAAACACTTCTCCGAGCGAGCCGAAAACTTTTCGGCTGCTGAACCGGCTAATAAGTTCCAACGTTTTCGCGTTCTTGACGGTTCTCGCATGCGGTTAAACAAATTTATGGGACTACTTCGCGTACGGTGTGTGCGTGCGCAGATAATACACAAGCTCGCCGCGTAACTTTTCTCCGGTGACACACGATGAGTTTAGTTTCAACTTCCTGTTTTATGGGGAACTTCATGAAGCGAAGAATCTAGATCCTCTTGTTTTACGATTATTCCAGTCGCCATTGAGCAACTTCCGAGGATAAATAAACAAGACGAAGTTAACCCTCCGGCAAATCTTGCAAATTGCATGCTACACGGCATGCCTCGCGCGAGACGCGACAACAAATTTGCTCGCGTAAATACGCCATGCGTGCACCGCAAAATTGATCTGTACAGTTTACTTTCTCGCGTCGTAAAATTTTCGAATAAAAGTTTCGCTAATTTAATTCACTTTTTAATATCGCAGGGAACGATTGAAATGCTTATGAATTCATTGAAATATTTCCATTTCAATTTCGCGCATATACTCCGTTCCGTAAAATTAATCTATAGAAATTGCAGATATCCCGTTTCCTTGTGTCATTAAATTTTGCTCGTCGAGCTTTCGTATGTTTAATCTGTCATTAATAATTGTAGAAAGTAATGGGATTACTTGGGATGAGAAGAATCACTCTTCTTTTCTAAATATTTTCTCTCTCTCTCTCTCGTGTCAAAATTCTCTCACGGGTGTGACTCGCTGATTGAATGACCTTTAAAATGAGAGAGTATCGATAAAAATGCTAGTAAAGGTAGTTTATTCGTTGGAATAGATGGTCGCTCCATCAGGAGCCCAGCATGCAAAATGAACGACGCGTGGGGGGTACTTTTAAAGAGCTAAAAAATTAAGCTTTTTATATGAAAGCGGAGACGTGACCCTTAATGGAACGGGTGGGGACGATAAAGTGTTATAAGCTTAACTTTCTTAGTAGCACATCAATCGAAGATGGTGGTAATAAAGGGATACGAGTATATGCTTTTAACGTCATTCTTTACCACTTTACAGCATATATTGCTCGTATCTCACGTAAGTATCGTAAAACAAAGCACACCGAATGAGGAAACTCGGAACTTCTTGGTACCCGCTGAATTTCACTTTGGAAAATGTGTTTCCCTGTTTTCGCGGGACGCGTGCACGCCGTTCCACGTCGAATTTTCAACTCGTAAGTTTCGGCATAATAATCCTGGAATACGATCTCGCTGCGATTCGGAGCTCCGCTGTTCGAATCTAACCGAATCGAAGAGTCACAACGCCATTTTCGATTCTTAATCTCGGGATTAAACTGAATTTCTCCTTTCGATAAACGTTGAAAATTTAATGAACGCATAGAACCGGTCTATTAATCACATTTCTATTTTATTTCCTTTACCGCGTCGCACGCGGGATAAATAAATCCACCTTTTACGCAACCTAGTCGCGACTATATTTTGCAAAAGTATCTTCTCAAGACTCGAGGATCTCATTTTTCAGCCAGCGCGAGATGAAAAGTTACACGAACTTCTTGAAAAACTGGGTCAGAAGAGAAAAATCCAGAAATAAATTTTCCTCTCGTTCCGACTTTCGTAAAATGATCTACGAAAATCGAGAGTAGAACGGTCCCGCGGTCCACTTAGACGAAACAATGACGAATACATTTGCGAAACGACGGCCGGAAGTAGTTCCGAAAGATTTCGCGCTGTCCGCGTTATTTGGCTTCATCTAAAATTCATTCGGACTTAGACTCGCAGTGGAACATCTCAATTTCAAATCCGCCGTGGGACGCACAACGCTATAAATCATTGTGTCACGTTGAGGGAGGAGTGCTGCGCGTTAATCAGAAAACGAACACTCAACTTTCGCGCGAACTCTCTACATTCGAGTTGGGTGCTCAATATCAATTTCGTCTAGCTGCTATCATTTTTTCTTCGCGCAACAGGACGACTATCGTCATGCACAATTCGATGCCAGTGTCAGGCTTCCTGTTTCGTAGCAAACTTCGAGAACTATTAACACAAGTTAGGGCACTGCTCCCGGACTTCCGAAGCAACCAGAGCAATTTTCCACTTTTACAGAAGAAATTTACAAATTTTTCAGCTCCGTATCACATCAATTTTCTGTCAATTTGATAATTTAATCAAGCTACGAATTAAATAGTGACGAACGCGTTGCAGACGCGCCTTAAGAGGCTTCAAGTTGAGGTTCCACGGCAAAACTAATTAAAATTGGTTCCCAATTGAGTCGACCGGTGACCGAAAACGAGTAAAAATCGCAGGGGGGTGCTTCCGGTAATTTTCCGTCGAAATTCTTTTCGCCGCTGTCGGCGGAATTGACCAATTAGAAAGATCCACTTGGTGTTCAAGATTGAAAAAACCATGCGCGGCTGTATAAACCTCGCACGGGGGTAGTTCGGGCGAGGTTAATTAGAAAAAGCGTGAAACTGCAGGGGTGAAAGTTTGAACTGCAATTCGCCAAGTTGGAGGGATGTGTATCGCCGTCAGAACTCGAAACGTTCGTCCACCGCTAATCACATAACAGTTCCGGCGATGAGTCGTGTCGAGACACAAAGTGACTATTAAACGGAAAAGAACATAAAAGACTGAAGGGTGGGGGGAAGCGAGAGGGAGAGGGAGCCAGCGATGGGAACAAAGTCGCGACAGGGGCAGGAGAGTGTGAAGTAGACGCTTTTCAATTCGCGCGGACACGTGACGTTACGCTTCCGCATAGCGCACAAGTGCTTCTTCCTCCCGCAGCCGGGGGTATTCTCCCTTCCCTCGGCGAGAACAGGGGCTGGAAAAAAATACGGCTTTCACGGCTGTCCTATAAAGGGTGGGTTCGCCAGATACGCAACGTGGAAATAATTATTCGAAATTTCACTCGTCCGACAAGTTGCTGCTCCTCGTTCGCACAACTTCTATTTGGAACATTTGCAGTGAAATTTTCAAACACGTTCTGCAAGAACAGTGAACCTCTTCGTCATCCAGCATGGCTGCCCTACAAGGCTCCACACTTCACATTCTCCTCCGGACAAAAATCAAATCGGAAAACATTCGGAACCTAATCCCCCCACAGTGCATCAATTAATCATAATACTCCCGGCACCGGCTCTATTCGTCGCTCTATACCTATATAAAATTTATAGCTTCGTCACGATTCTACTCGGAATCGAGCACAATGAAATATTTCGACTTCATTGTACTGGATTTAATCGCGAGCAGTGTTTGTATTGTAGCTTCGAATAGAAGTGGCGATAATTGATTAAAATGCCACAGTATTATCTATAATAGTGAATCGACGGTCAGTTATACGTTTCCGAAGAACGAGGCGGCCACGGAGAGACGCGCACGGGGTTCTGATCCGCAGGATGCACACGCACCAGCAGTCAGCGTGGTGTCGTCATGGCAACAACACCGGCGCGCGCGCCTCGCGTCGGCCACAAAAGCAAAGGCGTGACAAACAGGGAACAGAATAGACAATGACGATGTTCCTCTCGACAGGACTCTTAGCGGCAGCTACTTCGAACCGAAGATCGTTTGTGCTTGTAACACCATCCGCTCTCTCGTGTGCTTGGAGTTCGTCCAAGTTTCGCCTTTCCCGTGCCACGCATCTTTTCCTCTTTGACAAGCGTGTCTCGCACCACCACGCGCCCTGCTTCCGCCGACTATAGTTCGTTCACATGATTCCTATTGACACATTCAGGACGGGATGTACCACCGCTGGTACAAATACAACTGCCAAAATACGGCCCCTTCGTGAACCTGTTCAACCTCGAAAAATAACATTTACAATGAAGACGCCATTTGTGATCACAGTCTTCGCATCGATCACTCCGAAGACTGTCAAAGCAGAGAGTTTAACTTTATTGACGCGACTTATAAGCGGGACTTTGAAGTCCGCTTCTGGGAAGTTCGTTCTCCAACTGTTAGATGGCAGCACAAGCTTAGTCCTCGGAAACTTACTATAGACGAGTGTATAAGATGATGCGAGGCCAAGATGGACGCTCGCTTCAGCCTCTCAGGGTCATGTGCGATCCAAACTGCATGATATATAGAATTTTTCTCGTGCAGTAATGTATGAAATAATACGTAAATGGTCTTGATTCGTTCGTTGGAAATTTTTCTAATAATCGATGCAGCTTCCTGATTTTATGGATTTTTGCAAGATTTTTGTGGCACGCATATTGCGCGTATCCTGCCTCCGTAATCCTTGACGCGGAGAGCCCGTGTACGTTCGCATTATATAATATGAAATATTTATTATCCGGGCGGATTTATCGTACGCCGATGCTAATTCAATCTGCACTTCCCCGTTGAGTTAAAGCTTAAATCGCTTTCCCGCGGAATCTATCGGTGATCATCATATATTTCTGCCGATTATCGCGTAATAATTAATAGCGCGATTTCCACTCGGCTGCCGTGGCACTCGCGCGCGCGATATCGAGAAAGTGAAAAATGGATGGCCCGATAACATCGGCATACTCTCTCGTCATTTATCTTCCTGTTCATTTATTCGGTGTCGTTAAACGTGGTCGACTTTAAGCCGGCATTAATCTGACTCCCGCCGCGAAAGATTCCGAGGGCTTTTTGAAACTCGAGAAACTGATGCGAAGAAGTCTCGTAAAGCTTCCCTCCTTGTCCTTCTGTGTCACCTTCCTGCTCGCGTTGTACAGGAATTTGCTATATTCACTCTGGTTGAATTTCCCCTCGGGAAACCAGAAATTTTTAGGTTCTTTTTATGCAGTCCCGTAGATTTTGGCGGGGACATGCCAGAAATCCGAATTTCGATCCCAGGAGATCGCTAATTTAAGTGTTACGCGTGTGTAAAAATGTGTGCTTGATATTGAAGTTCGCAGAATTTGTTGTCGCGACTGTAATCGTTGTTGAAGGAATAATTTTAATTCGTTTCAACACGCCCACGGCAAGCGTTTATGCTGTTCCCGTTGTATTTATATTTCCGGGCAAACAAACATTATCGTTCATGCGTCTAATTTTAATGTCCAATTATACACGTGCAAACGACGCCAATCCGAACAGTCAATTTTAAACATGAAAATACAGTATTTCGTTAAAAGTGAGAAACTCCGTTCGAACGTACCATTACAATTAACACGATGGAAGAAAATGAAAAAAAATATCGTTTCATTTACGGAACACATGTACGGTTAATTTTTATTCAATCCTTTTAACATCCCCCGTGAACGTATCGCCGTAGCCGTTGGCTGTTACCATAATTCCGGTCGTTCTGCTGATCGAAAACAAACAAAATGGGGGGAAGTATGAATGTGGTTCCGGTCCGGACCGATGTAAATTGAAAATTCTGATCGTTTACAAAATGGCAATATTTGAATTGAGATTATCGATTTCCGCAACATTGAAGACATATTTACAGGAATTTATCGAGTAAACTTATTAATTGGGATGCGGAGTGCGATATAAACTCGGCACAGTTAGGATCAATGCAAGCTGGAATAAATTGTTTCTTTCGAATAAAATGAGAGTTTCTCGATCGAAAATCGAATTCCGACCAAAAAATTTTAACGGGGTCCGTGGCTGTTTAATTCCGAGTTTCGACAACAATTTGACGGCAGATTATCCTGCGTGCAGTTTATTATTAAAGGAGCTGATCCATTTATGTTTCTCCGTCGAGTAACGTTTATCGGGAAATAAGTGAAGATGGAGAATGGCCGGAGGGTGTGGCGGAGGAGCACCCCTAAACGAAGTAAATTGCTGAGGTGGAAGAAAAAGGAGAAGAGGAATGCCATTACACCGGCCGCGGCGTAGAACTCGGTGCCCTATGTGGAGTAGGAAGGAAACAAGGCGACGCTCGAGGACTAGAAAAGAACGAGGAAGAAAGCGAACCCTAATAACGCTTATTTATTCATGCTTATAGCCCCGCTTTCGCTGCTCGAGGATTTTCATAATAACAGATTTGTTCTACCACCATACGTACCGCGCGGACATTATTAGCCCGCGTGTGCTAAGATTCTGATGTAACGCTTATGCAAATCTCGAAAATCCCAGTTCCTCGAAAACTGCAGAATTGCCGGCCGGCATTCGACTGCTTCCGGGATCTCGTGCAACCGGCAGACATAATTTGTTAATTCAACACTAGCATTACCGGACAGGCTGAAACTACTTGTGCCCGGTTTGTGTCTCCTTTATAATTTTCAAATCGATGGAAATTTTTTCGCGAGGAATTTTGTCGGTGTTAATCTAATATTAACACTAAAGCTACGAGCTAAGATTCCTTATTTTACAATTACTGAAATTCTGAGATTTCTTTATTCGAGTATATATCAATACATAGCATACTTCAATCCTCGGTAGGTTTAGTGTTAGAACACACGCAAAGCGATTGACGGGTGAGGTGTTATCCTAATTTATTTGGCGCAACTGTTTCCAAACGGCGTGCGAGGAACAAACGCGAGTTTAATAGGAAAATTTAACGAAGGGAAAAGGTGGTTTCTTTAATTATTGCGTTGCGGATTTAAATAACAACGTGCACGAAATTATTTCGGCCTTCTTTATGCAAAATACGAGGTCGCACATGCGTGACGCTGATAGCGATTCCGTTGATATTTTGTAAATGAAATTGGGTCGACGTTGAAATCCAATTAGAGGGGAATTCTTATGCGTAACTGGATCGCGGTGAAAATGATTTATATAATAAAAGATATTTCGTCGGACGGACAGCCGACACGGTTGTTACAGACATTTACGTCTGTATTAACTCTGAACAACGATCATGGGGTCCGGTTCGACCCAGCTCGAAGGGGTCGTGTCCGGTCTTCTCGAATTGGAAACGAATTTTTCCTAACGCTGTAAAATCTGACCAAGAAGTAAATTTTAATAGAATCGCGTTTTTGGAAAATATTGCACCTTCGTGGCCTTTCAATTGATTGTAACCTTACAATTAATTGTGACCTCTCAATTGATTGTGACTCGAACAAATTAACGCACCCTTTTACCAATGAACGGGTAAACTCTTGGAACTGTTGCCCGTTTTGTTGTTCGGTTTCCACTCTAATAAACGCTGTTAATTAGCCGGAGCTCGTTCGGCGGAAAAACCGTGGAACCGGGGGAGCAGTCGGAACAGTCGCCGACAAATTCAATCGGCGCCTCGCGAGGATACAGTTGATTATAACTGGACCACCCGGGGGTGGGAAAAAGTAGCCGGCAATAATATTGTTGTCGGTTTTCGACCATCGGCACGTTCCTCCCACTTAACTCGCCGAGCGAGTTCTCGCGGCGCCATTGTTCACCGTGTCCTGGTTTCTTACATTGTAATTCCACGTGAGAAGAATTCCCGGTAACGAGACCGGAAATGGGATATTCAAGCCGGCGATTCGGCGGCCCTGCACTTTTCCGAAATTGTCTTGATGGGTCCGAGAAGTGCCCGGCAGTTTTTCCCTTAACGTCATTACTCCGTTTTGTGTCGCTGCCATAGGAAGAAACGACGCTCAACTACCATACTCGGGTCCGGAAAGTTAGTTCCAGCTGCTATCGAAATTATTATTATTTTTATTATTTTTTCCCGTCGTGCCGCGAAACTATATTTCAAGTATCGAACGCATTCTTGAAATTTTCAACACAGGCTTACAATTAGATAAAAAAGCTGAAGAATTCAATTCAAATTTCTTTCAAAAATTTAGTACACCTCGTCTAATAAACTAAGACTTCTAACTCAGCTCAATGACCTTCAAGTCATTCGATCTAATTTTTAAAAAAGTTATGCTGTTTCAAATAGTGTAGACTCAGTTTTGCTCCTTGCTGTATTTGTCTAATTGTAAGTTTTAAAATGAATTTTTACGTTCATACATTCTTGGTATCAAATTTGATTAGGATCCGTAAAATGCAAGACAGTTGAAGGGGCTACTCTTTAATTTTTAATTTTTAATTTTTCTCAACATTTATTTCATTAACACTAGATTTACAGGACCCGTGAAAATGAGGGATTCTAAATCGCGAATATTGAGATTGTAAGAATGCATCCATGAGCAATTATTTAACAAATTGGTTATGTATGTATTATTGATACATTCATGTTGTTTTTATAAAGTAATGTCGTTATTAGTGCTCCGTAAAACCAGTGTTAAATAACTTATGGAGTTTTTGAGGTTTCCAGTGTAGCAATCAAGGTGTTAAGCAGAGCGTGCAAAGGTATTACGAGATCCTGTGTTTTCTCGATACATTGTACCGGTTTGATGTCTCATTGAGAAAATACAATAAAATTTAAGTGTCGCCTTGACACGGAGCGCGCAGATGCGAGCGCACTCGGGCACAGATAAGGCGCGATTACCGACGGTATTTATTATCCGCGAACCAGCCAATCCCGTACCGGAACGAACGGTTCAGGTGTGCTTTAGCGTCGCGACTCGCGCGAGAAACCCGGCACTTTGCAATAATACGCGGAATTGAATCGGCAACTCTAAGAGCACATCGTATCTGGAATTCTGGAACACAGTGGCTCATAACGACAAGCTCGTTTTCAAGTTCGTGTCACCCCTGATCTCCCCCCGGCACCCACGTGCGAACTATTCCGAACATGCGAAACGATTCGAAAAGCACGATTCACGAGTTCGTAATTGGTTCGCAACGAATCGATGACAATGAACGCGTTCCAGAGGAAAATTACCTAAAACTAATTTCGAACGCGGTTCACGAACGGAATGTTGAATAACAAAACCGTATTTTCACTGATTTCTCTATATTTTTCGCCGAGACCCGGGCGCTAAATGTCGCCCTAACTATCCCCACTATTTCGGGGTACACCAAGAGGGGCTAAGAAACTCAAACATAAAATGGCTCGTGTACGTCTCCTGGACAATAGAAGATCTAAACCGCGGGCATAAACAGGACCCGTATTTTTGATTGCGAACGTCTCGAAAAATGGCGATGACGGCGGTCTCCATTCTGTCCGGTAATTTTGAGGCGGCCTGTACGCCGGTAGGCTCCTTCGGCAGTATTGAACCTGGCAGTGGTAGGTCGCCACCGACGTGAACACAGGATTGTTCACGTTTACTAGTAAGTTGAGGATGCTCGAGAGCGGCTAACCGCTGTCACGTTCTTGAAATTCCATCACGACAACGTAGGTTCAACCACGACGCGTACCACTTGCGCAAATTCGGCCTTAAAAACGGAAGAGGGATTGCGAGGTGCTCGCGCCGTTTACACGTGTAACGTCTTCAAGCAAAATCTGTGCTCCGCGACTCGCCGACCAGCGCCCGTCGTACACAGCCCGATAAAAAGTCCGTTTTCGAACTCTCCGTGGAGATAGCGCAGCAGACTATGGCGTAAATTATGTTCAACGCGTCCACCGCAACGGTCACGCAAATCCTACGTACTCAAACAAGCTGATTGAAAATTAAAAGAAGCCCCGTCAACTCTTCGACCGCCAAACTAGCAAAACCATAAAATCAGAGTAAGTTGTTTAGTGAAATAAAAATTGAAAATATTACACATGATTAGTGGCTTTCGGGAAAGAGCAGTGTCCTAAAGGAATTCAACGTTTCGCCATCATTGCAGCTGGCTTCATCAGGGGTGAAGACACTCTGATACTTTGAAAATATTAAATGTATGATATAACAACTTTCTTGCATTTTATCCTGGTCAAATTTGGCACAACGAATATATTAACGTGAAAATTCATTTTAAAACCGGGAGAAATAATTCCTACACCCACATAAGGATAACGTGGCAGTCAACGCGTTAAAAGTTTCAAATTTTGAACCCTCAGAAGAACAGAAGATTAATTTACCGGTCCCCCAAGGTCGAAGAAGCGGATTTCTATTTTCTAATTTTTCAGTATCACCGAAATCTCGTAAAATTATTCGCGTGCCCCCCGTGATGGTTAATGGCACAGATTATTCTCCGTCTTCTAATTAGGTGCGCACCGTTCCCGGAGACGATTCGCAGAGTCGTTTCAGAGAGCGCACGATCGAGCGTTCGAGCGCTATTCCAATTTTCGCGAAGCTCCTCTCGGTTCTCGCCTCCGTTTCTTATTTCCCGCGGCCCCTTGAACACATACCGTCCAATTTGCGGTTACCATAGGTAGAAACGATAACAAGATAAACCGTTCATGAATCATGGCGGACTACTTCTGTCATCGCTTGAACAAAATGTATTTTTCGCCGGGGCGCGCACACCAGGATATCTCCCGAAATTGGATAATTTTTCAGCCGGTTACGGTGGTATTTTAAACCAGAGGATCGCGCAATATTCAGTGAGAGACGACACGGACGAGAAGACCGCGGAACGGTGTCCAAAGCGCGAGGAAGAAGAAGAAGAAGAATAGGTTCGAGGTCAGCCAGGATATATTCAGAAAAGTCTAGTCAACTACGTTCTCTCGACATTTCTTCGTGTTCGCACTCCCTCCGAGGGAATTCCTCCGCGCGAAATTTCGATTTTTGACATTTTCTCTCCAGAACGCACAGGATCAGGTGTTAAAAAATACGAAATTTCTGGGTTGCCAAGCCGAAGTTTATTCGCGTTCGTGCCGCCCCGATTTTCGGGAGAGATCGCGCTCTGAATTAACATGGTCGACGGAGAAAGCGTTTCCAACTTCGACGTCCGCGTTGAAGCTACAAATTCGCCGGCAGCCGCCATATTATTTCGACGAGAATCGTCCGCAAAGAATACAAAAGACCGGCGGGACCACGGCCGGAATGTCGACTGGCCATATCGAGGATATATTGCCAGGCCTGTAACCGCGAGTCATGTTCAATCGAACGAATCGTATCGAATAAAAATAAACCAAGCCCATCGAAGACGGAAGCTCCAATATCGTTCTCTCGAGCGGAGAAGTGGCAAGCAGATCGGCGAGCAAAGGAACCCGGAAGGATCTCATGTCAAAGACACCAAGATGAGAGAGGGAGACGCGGACAAAAGGGAGAAAGCACAAAAAAATAGAGCAATCAAAAGCTTCGTAAATTTTCTTACAATTTTCGCGTGGACCTGTGTGACGCTCCAGATTCGACGAAAGCGCATTTTTATGCAACAAATACGAACCTGTGAAAAGATTGCATTAACACTGGAACCCTCTAGAATTATATTAACACTACTTCTTCTGTCAGGATTGCTGAAACTACGAGAACGTTTTCACGAGAAATTTTTTAACAGTAGAACGACCGAGTAATAAATGCGACAAGACTGTGCCCATTCAGACTTCATACAACTTTTGTTGTAATATGTGACTATAAAAATTGTATGAAAACTGAGTATATTCGATCTTGCTGTTATTATGAAGGGATAAGTCTATGTCACGTTTAGGGGTCGATGGTTCTAGTGTTAGGAATGCTCTTGTAATAGGGGTAGAATTTTATGCGAATCCGTCGGACCACAGACAGCCCTCAAATTGCATAAATGATTTCACTCGTCGTTTAATACCGCCGTGATAAAGCGGGCTCTCGACGGGCAGGACGACGCCCGAAAATGCAGTTTCGATTTTGCGAACGGTGTACCTCCCCATTTCACCGTGAACGTATGTATGTAAAAATGAAACCGATTTTAACAAACGATAATACGCACTCCGCCGGGGGATCCCATTTCTGTCAATCATCCCCCCCACCGGTCGCTAGAAATTTCAACAAATCCGTAAAAACGCTCCAACGAACATACAATATGTAGTTGCTGCGGAATAATAACCATTGACTTCATTTAAAAACGTTCGCTGCGCACCAAACGAATTTTACCATTTCCAGCAACGCGTATCGTTTTTCCCATTGTTGCCAGCTCGATCTTTGTTGATAGACAGATTTCGGGGTAAACTGTTATCCTGTCAATTTTACTCCGTCTGTTCAATACTTTTGTGGGAAATTTTTGTAGTCCGAAAATCTACACTAATTTGTCTCGCGTCGGATTCTAAAATTTTTAATACACGATCACTGAGATTGCAAATATGCGCGAAGAGGGGATTATTCAACTCTATTTTTTCTTTGGGTATTTATTCGAAAAGACAATGGCTAAAAATTGTCACATTCTCGCTATTACTCCATCTGTTCAATACTTTTGTGGGAAATTTTTGTAGTCCGAAAATCTACACTAATTTGTCTCGCGTCGGATTCTAAAATTTTTAATATACGATCACTGACATTGCAAATATGCGTGAAGAGGGGATTATTCGACACTATTTTTTCTTTGGGTATTTATTCGAAAAGACAATGGCTAAAAATTGTCACATTCTCGCTATTACTCCATCTGTTCAATACTTTTGTGGGAAATTTTTGTAGTCTGAAAATCTACACTAATTTGTCTCACGTGGGATTCTAAAATTTTTAATACACGATCACTGAGATTGCAAATATGCGTTCAGAGGGGATTATTCAACTCTATTTTTCCTTTGGGTATTTATTCGAAAAGAAAATGGCCAAAAATTGTCACAGTGTCGCTATTTTTCTGAAATAATGTAAAACAGTGGAACATTTGTTTCTTTCGAAGATGTGATCGTGTCGGTTTCGTTTCGAAGAATGGGGGAAAGTTTCGCGTCGGCGGGACACGTTAAGCGTTACAGGGGAATCAGTGTCACGAACATATCCCATTTGACCAAGTCAAACAATTACGTCGATTACGTAATTCGTTAAAGTAGCGAAACGCCAGTTACCGGGCCCCGCAGAGAGTGGTCGAACGTTGGCGAAGTTTGTCCAACGTTAGGACTTAGCCCGGAAGTTGGCTCGGCAACGAGCATCTAGTTAAAAGCATCAGAATACGGTTCCGGGCTCCCAACATTCGGGGACGCAAAGATAGTTAATTAGGTGGTATTGTTGTCGGTGCTAATAAACGGATGCGTTGACATTAATACAATATACAGACGCAGCGCAGGATTAGGGGGTTGGGAAGATAGGATAACTAACGGTATGGCTGAATTATGCATTAATGGATAGTGATGTTGCCGGCTAATCCCGATTCATTCGATTATTTGTGAGACCGTGACCACCGGGCACGGTTATGGCGATTCGGAGGGACGGTTTCCCAAAGATTTCCGTTTCTCTCTCTCGCTCAAACTCTTATTACAAAATTTACAATAGTATCAACGATTATTAGCGGTTTGCAAATCTTTGTGCCCAATGAAAACCTTCTGAACTCGCAAGAAAGTAGTCCTACACGATCTATGTCACAGCGCGGTCCCGAGGGTTGGGCCTGGAAGGTGTACCTGTCAGTTTAAAATGATTCAGATTTTGTTTTTACGTGTAAATTGTAAAAGAATGCAAATGCATCTTTCTCGTGTGGTTCTAGTAGGAATATGTTAAGTGAAAAATCAATTTTTGAAGTATGTATATTTTTTTCGTTTCAGAACAAGGACAGAACACGAACAAGAAGAAGACCACGTTTTCGAGACTGCTTCGAGGACTGAAAACGCATCGGAAGGAAAAACAAGGCCAAACTCAAGGCTCCCCAAGACACGGCCGTGCCAGGATGGGGGTGCCACAAAGAGTAAGTTTTCAAGTATGTTTATCAACTTGTATTCACTCTACTAGCATAAGTACTTTCGTTTTTATGATCGAGATTTTGCAAGAAAATGCAAGTACCTTTCCCTGGACTTATTCGAATGATAAACGAAAGATAGATAGAACATTTTTATTTCGCACAGACGTGGATTGAAAGAATTTTTCGCGAAGAGAAGAGACGCTGGAAGAGGAGAAATAAATTTTTGCTGTTAAGATTACGGTCCAGCGTCGAACAGGTATATACCGTATATGGTATGCGGGGTACATAGGTTATGTAGGACCTGTATCACTATACCATGAATACTGTCGCCATGACTGCCGCGACCATTGTATGAATTCGCTCTGTGACCACAGTCAGAACTGCGTTTCGCTGTCTAGCAGGACATCCTGTGTCTGTAATGGAAGGCAACCGACGAGTTCTCGGAGGATACGAGAGCCGGACCACGATTCCACTGGAATAGAATATCGCGAGCTGTCGACATACGTCTATCTCTTGTCGACGCCATTTACCGCACATTGCCATTTGTCTTGTTTTGGCTTCACCGCTGCCAGTAATACCATAACGCTCGCGCGAATCTAACGACAGAATTGCACCGTTCACTTCCCAGAAACATGCTCGCCGAGAATACCGACTCCATTAGAATTGTATCCAGTCGATCCAACAACTAATCCGTCACGCGAAACAAGGACAGTGATCTCTCGATATACGTCGCCGAGCCCCGGCTGATAAACGTCGCGGAGTTATCCCCGCGCGGGGTGTATTCAAGTAGTGTAAACCTAGCATGGCTCGGACATATTTTGACATACATCGAAAAACATTTTTCTAGAGACCTCTGATCCTTCCTAGGATCTAGGAAATGGGATCTAGGGGAGGGGAGGATCTCGGGAGCAAAAGTAGAATAAATTGGCATCGTCAATTCAGCTGTGAAGTATTGAAATTAATTTTGAAATCGGACGCTACCTCTTTATTTTGCTTTCCCCCTCCCTTCCGTCTAGGATGTGTTTCTGTCGGAATTTTTGGTCGTGCGAGGGCTTGAATTAAAGCTGGAAGATTGCACTTTGCAATCATGAAAAAATCACTCGAATCTGGTTGAACAGTATCAATCAATTTTAGTATTTTCTTATAGGAATTTTTCATTAAATTCGAAAGATGGTACTTCGCGATAGAGGCACTTTGGCACGAAATGAATTTTTCCATTTCGATAATAGACGCGAGAAAATCAGTGATTTTCAGGTCGTGAGACACACGCAATCCCATATAGTAATTGGTCGACTTCTATGGCTAGTTTGTAGTGTGTTTGTAATTAATATCGTGGGTAAAAGTGCGGTGCCGATGCATTTCGCGGAAAGCAATTCGCTTGAGAGCGCAATTTATCGGGTTCCTTTTAACAACCTCAGCAATTCTAATTCTTGTTATACGCGTACATCCTCCCCTTATTTATGTCCACCTTTATTCTTTCCTTGTTGGATCCGGCAAACCGCGGGAAAAATCTGTGCCGAACACATAAATGAGGTTACTTTACATAGCCGGCGCAGTAAGTATCGAAACAACGGGGGCATTCGAAAGAATTTACGGTGGCAGTTAAGCGAACGTACGATAGTTCAGGGTTAACTAGCTCTACATCTCTTCTTCTCATCGGGGGTGAAATAGGGTGGGATTTCTACGATCGCTTATTCGATTTCTCCGGGAAAAAGCTCCCTGCAAATAAAGAAAAAAAATTCCACGAGAAATTTCGCTCTTTACAATTAAACTTGCGCCTCAAATGTCACAAATTCTCATTCTGAATTATCTCCAATAATTTCGTTTGCCCAAGAGTTAATTCAATATTTCCAAACTTTAAGTATTCAATTTATTCTTCTTTTAGGGGCGGTTTTATTTTGTGCAGATTTAGAATTATTTGTGCAGGTTTTAAAATGAATTTTCACGTTGATACATTCATTGTACTGAACTTGATTAGGATCTGTTGTAACATGCAAGAAAGTTGGAGGATTACTCGGTATTTTTTGCAATTTTTATTTCGTTAAATAACTTGCTTGGATTTTATGGAATTTTTGGGTATTCTAGTTTGGCTATTAGATTCGTAAAATCTTCGGGAAAAATTATTTAAAAAGAAAAGAATAAAGACTGTCAGAACTGTAGCGATATTTATGATAATCTTGCCGTGGCTTTACTGCACCGCACTTGCTCTCTCCGAGTTCGTGCGAGTAACGAAATGGCGGCGTTCCGCGGCGACTCGTGCCGAGGTGAACGCCGTTCCTTGATTATGTGCCGGAGAAAGAGCACGACCGATCGGAAAAACGGCAGTATAAACGGTTTTTCTGCGGGTAAACGGACAGCCAGAATGTGCTGCGCGCGGATAAGCAATTTCCGTGGAAGTTGAGGGCAAAACCGAACTTCCAATTCTTCGTGTTTCCGGCCACTTTTCCGCACAAGTTTATGGAATGCCTTTAATGAACTCCCTGAGAACCTTCGATTCGGCCGAACGCGAACATGTTGGAGAATACGAACACGGAATTTGCAATTACACCACCCAGAGAGAATCCAAAACAAAAATAAAATAAAATAAACAATTACACGACGATTATGGAAACAAATTTTCAACGTCCTGGGTGTTACAGACGGAACCGAACGAAAATCGATTTAGCATCGTCGGACAGTGAGCGGAATTAGCAGAATTTCTAATTCGAAAGCATAATTAGCAGAATTCTTTTGACAAAAGCGTGCGCAGGGAAGACTCGCGTGCCGATCGGAGAAACTCCTCGCGAGCCGTGTTCTCAATCAATTAGTATCGGCGCGGCGGTATTCTGCGTTGAAAGAATCTTCGCGTGGAACAAAAATCTTCCGCGTCGATTTCAAGCTGCCGGAACCGAATGAAAATTGATTTCGCATCGTCGGACAGTGAGCAGAATTAGCAGAATTTCTAATTCTCAAGCAGAATTAGCAGAATTCGCGTGCCGATCGGAGAAACTGCTCGCGAGCCGGCGCCGATCATGGAAGAGAGAAGAACCGTGTTCTCTGCGAGTAATCAATTTGTATCGGCGCGGGGCGGTATTCGGCGTTGAAAGAAAAGCGCGAACGCGTTCAAACGAACCGTCTAGACAGTCCGCAATCGATCAACCCCACTTCAGAGAAATCTCGGCGTAAAAACGACGTCGCGTGAACGCCGCGCGCGCGTGTCGCATGCGTGCGAAATGGCACCGGCGAACTTCGACACCGCGCGTAAAGAGTAACGCTCCAGGGGGGGGGGGGGGGGGGGGGGGGGGGGGGGAGGGGGGTGGTAGGCGGGTTACCGGAGCCGTGGAATATCTTTTTGACGGCGTTTCATCTGGCTGGATACATTTACTAATTAAAACAAGCCGCTCGAAAAGTCTGGTCTGGCGCGAGAGTCTCCGGGCGTGTGTTGCCGGCCGGGCCTCTCCTCTTGCTTAGACCGCGTTTACAACCTCGACGACGAGCACGACGTCGACGCCGACGATAGCGAGACTTTCGTCTGGACGCGGAGGCGAAAGGCGAACCGTGTGCGGGAGGAAGACGCGGCGGGAAACACGGTGAAAGGTGAATGGAGGAGAGAACGCGAACGTTAGGGAGCGACAGGGACACGCAGCTAAGACGAGACAGGTGGAGAAAGGGGAAGAGCACGACGAGCGGTGCAACGAGGGTGACATACTACATCGATCGCACCTGGAACGTCACCCCTTCCCCCCTACCGTCGCGGTTTAGTCGCGCAAACCTTCTTCTTTTTGCTTATCGTCTACTTTTCCCCGACCCACCTCTGTGTTTCCTCAAACATCCACACCACACCGCGTCATAACTATACCGAGACACCTGGGCTCTTCCGGAAAACACGGTAATGCCGCATCGATCCTCTCTAACGCGCCGCACATTTTCTTTTTTCTTTTTTTTTTTGTTCGTTTAACCTCTCCGCACACAACATTCTCCGGTCCCGTTCGATCGTTGTTTATTTGTTTCTCCGCGACTCGCGGATTCTTCCCGCGTGTTTATTTGTTCGACGTGCGCGCGAATTTGTTAGGAAATCTATCTACATTTTTCTGCCGCGTTGCTTGTCCCACCTCGATCGATACGGATTTCTCGAAACAAAAATGCCTGGATCAGGGTGTTCCCTTTAGATCAGGTACCTGAATTATTTTATTTATTTCGTCAAGTATTTTTGTAGGTCTTTTTGTGCGGAACAGTTGTACAAACTTGTAATGAACACAGGCGAGAATATGCCCGGTGACCTTGAAAAGTTCTTGGCAGCCTGATTCTCCTGTAATTTTGGACCAGTCTAAATTGTTTTTCGGGAATCACACTCGCGTGAACACCTAACGGTGCCAGGTGTTCCCAGTGATAATTCACAAAGAAGTGTGTCCGGGTTTTGAAAAATTTGTTAACAGTAATATTGCATGATGCGCGCGGAACGGTTGGAAGCTTTTGCAGCGCTCGGGGCGATTGTTAACACAGCGCGTCGCGAAACTAGCCAGCCGGATTTTCTATGAAATTCTTTCGGAGAGGCTCAATGATTCATCGTTTTTTCGGTTTTTCGCCGGGTTTTTCCCGAATGTAAATACCATCTGCGCGAAGAATAGCATTCGTTCCATAGGAGGGAAACAGTTCGCAAACACGCGTTACCAGTGCTTGGCTAAAAGTACCGACGCGCGACGAGCTGTGCGCCAGAGCTGCACACAGATACTGAGAAACTGGCTATGTTCATTCTATTATACGTTGTGCGACTCCGGACCGAAAATAGTTAGGCGATCTTGCATTTATTTATCCCGTGAAGCGAGAAAGCAACCTCGTAAAAATCTAACGCAGCAATTTTTCCGGATGCTTACCCTCTCCCCCGGTCGCAATTCCTCGCGATCGATCAAGAAATTAATTTCGGAACGAAGCGCGTGCAATTTTCCCCGGTTTTAAACATTCATTTTCGGAACGATACATTTGAGAGCGCATTTTTTTAGTGCGAATCGGACTACGAGTCGAAGGTTAACCATCGGAGTTTTTCCGTTGAGGGATTCCCAAAAATTTGGAGCTTTCGATAGGAATGAGGTAGAGCGATGAAATTTTTTTTAAATCGAACCTCAAACTTTTTAGAATATGGGAAAAATAGGAAGATTGTGGTACAAACGTTTCTTCACCTCGAGAAAATTCGTTAAACGTGCAGAAATACAAGAAAATTTTAGTTTTTCCAATACCACACGCGGAAAATTTTTTTTCAACATGCTATACATCATTTCACATAGATTTTTTCACGCTAATTTCAAATCTGGTCAGAGAATTTGTCTACGACCTCAGGATTTTGCAAAATATAGATTTTTCTGTCAAAAACTAGTGAAATCATTTCTTCGTTGAAATAATTGAATTTATTTCTATTTTTCCTATATTCTACAAAGTTTCAACTTTAATTTAAAAGAAATTTCATCGCTCTACCGCATTTCTATCGGAAGTTCTACGATTTTGAATCCGATTTCGTCCAAATTGCCCGCTGTGGGCCGTCCCAAAAAATGAATTACAAGTCGGATAGTGAGCTCGGCGCGGTTATGAACTTTTGGCCAGTGCCACGAAATCCAGTGGAAGAGTGCCGGATCAATAATATACGGTTAGCCGCCGGTTCATGCAAGGTGTTATCGAGGCGACAACGTGAAAGATGTCGCTATGGGAGCGAACCAGAAGCGATAAAACGAGACGCGTGCGACCCCGAGCGCGGCAGGGTGACCACACTGCACGGCCAATGAATATGAAACAGTCATTAGCGCGCCAATCCCGAATCACTTAAATACATGCGGCAGACAGTAGACGGAAAAGCTACCGCGGATGTTATTGGTGCATCGAAACGCGGTTGCATCCAGACGGGCCCCAACATCGACGACTCCTGTGCGACAATCCTCTCTTTGATTACGGTACGTCTGCCGTTTCTCGATGCACTGTGCCTAATCAAGAAACCACGCTTTTCAAATTAACAAGTACAATTTTCTGTCACGTTCCTCTGAAACTTTTCTCGGGTTCAAAAGTGACTCTTCTGCATTATTTCAGCAAAGTAACAAGAACCAGCACATTTTCAGCAATACACTGATACATGTCGCCGAGGCCTCGATGATAAACGCCGCTGAATTACCCCCCACTACCGTTACCATTACCATTTCTCTCAGAAAAGATTGAAACGCGTGTTTCACAGTAGAACTACCCAGCAATAAATGCGACTGACGTATATTGCTTTGCTACAGTGACAAGACTGTGCCCATTCAGACCTCATACAACTTTTATTGTAATATGTGCTTCAACGAAGAGGTTCGTTAACAAATTTCCGATGAAAACATTTTTACAATTTCAGTGGTTGTAAACGAAAAAATTAGGGGACCAGTCTAGTTAATTTTCTGCGGAATTTCTTTGGAGTTCGAAGCATAGTTATCCAAAATTTGTTCAGAAATTGAGAGAGTGCGCGCCGTTTCAGTATATCCTCGAGTTCCGTGTCCCCCGCGGTGAATTTGATTACAGGGTCGTATCAATTCGGCGAGGTCCTCCCCCCGGGCGCTTAAACCGAAGACGGTTTTTCTGAACGATAAAATCGCCGGTGCTGCTCGCGCGTTCCTCGAGTTTATTGGCCGGTTGCGGACCGCTGATAACACAAGCTTGTGCTAACACCGTAAAGCGTATCCCATCGTGGTTGCGCGGAGCCACGTTTCGATCATAAGCGACGAACGGCTCAAGAAGAAGGCGATAGAAGCGATTCCCAGGCGAAATGTATGCGGGCCCCCGATATTGCGGTTGATTAATCGTAACGGGAAAGTAGTTGTTACGTATTTATAGCGGGCGGCGACTTAATATTTTTGTGGCTTCCGTAAAGCCGCACCGGCGACGCCGCTTTTACCCAGCGAACCACCCCGTCGCGGGCAAGTAATTTTCTATCTAACGCCGACCCTTCACTTCTTTCTCTCCCTCCCTCTCTCTCTCTCTCGATATTAATCAATGAAGACGTAAATTTGCATAAACGCGAGCAGTGTAATCGCGGCCGGCTACGAGCTTTATCGCGGAAGAGTTTTTATACAGTCGTTGCGAGTAATGCCAGTTATTAAATCCCCGAGCGACACGGCCAACCAAGTGGCTGTTTCGTTTTCCCCGGATACCTTCGTTTTATCTCGAGTATGGCAAATTGAAATAGTTGCGCTGGTAAGAAAATATTAAGTTCATCGGCACGAGACGGTGCTCGCCTATTACAAATTTTCCCTATTAATTAATGACAGTCGATTGATTGTAAATCTATTTCAAATTCCTATCATTCATCCCCCAACGATTTATTTTCATCAGCATTGGAAAATGCATAGAAATTGGTGGAAATTGTTCGAGAACAAATTGACGAATTAATTTGGGCCTAGAATTAATTTGTGCGAACGAGGTTTGTATTTGTGTAGCTTGCGAGCAATTAGTTTGCATAAAGCTTACTTACAGTGTCAAGAAGGCAGATGCTCAACGGACTATACTTGCAAAATTGCGCTGTTTCCTTTTCATTTTGAGTCGCAAGAATATCTTCGGGCGGTGCGACGATTTCTGAGAGTGAAATCGCGTTGGTCCGTGTAACGGCCCGCCGCTAGAAACGCGAAACGAAACCGCGAGCATAAATTACGCGGCGTACGTTGATCGCCTTAATTTATTACCGAATTACGTGCAATTTAAATGCCCCGCGTCGATCACGTGTACGTATGTGGCCCGGCCCCGGGAATCGATTTGCGCAAACTGCCGGGCGATGCACGTGCATAAATTCATAATTGGAGTGTTGACCTGAAAAAGAATGTTTCAGGAGGAATAAAGCGTCTCGAGCATCCTCCGAAGACTCGAAAACAAGGGCACGAGAGTCGATCTTCGCGAGCAAATCGATTTGTCGTCTTGCGCTTTAATTGAATGCATTTTTCAAACTGTTTTCGCGGAGCAGGACAAATTGATCCAATTCTGCTACCGGTAATAATAATATTTACGAGTTCTATTATCAGTAATTCGATAGTCCCGATTTGTTTTTGAGGGATTATAGTTCTCGGAAGCAGCATGGGATAGAAAAAAAATTCTACAATTTTTAAATGTTCCGCACAACGGATTCCTCGTGATTACAACACGAAATACCATTAATTAAGTTAGCAAAATAGTGCGAGGTCTTCTCGGTGCAAAAGTCTGCAATGCCAACGTTATTTCTGCTGCGATACGACGCACGTTCTACAAGTTTAACATTTCTCCATGAATATCTCTCTTCAATTTCAACTGTTCAAAGAGATTGTTGTCATGCTGCAAAAGTTTGCCGTCGGCCGGAACGTTTTCGCGGTTCGAATTCAATGCTGCCCGGGCAACGATTTCAACATTTCCCGAGAAATAGTTCAGTTTCGACGGACGAAACGAGCGTGTATCGGGCTTTTCGGTTGATCAGGGCGTGGTTGTAAATGAAGGGAAAAGTTAATAAAAGAACCGGAAGCCGGACGAGACTCGACGCTCATCCGAAACTCCAGCTCCGTGGGTTGTTCATGGTGTTCCTATTAGGTTCGAAGGCAGACATCTTCGACGTAAGACGCTTTCATCTGAGTGGCGTGATAACACTCGTGACTGGAATTCCGTTAAATATTTGCCGGAATATTGAGGGATGTGCGTTTCGCGTGGTTGTTGCTTTTCTAACTTCGTGCCGAGGTCTGCGTGCCTCGAATACCACGATGCAGAAAATTTTGGTTTAATGTCGCTCGCGAAACCCGCAGCCACTACTAGCAGGACAGAATTTCGCGACGCGAGAGCTGCAGGTTGCTTCGCAATAACTATCGCAAATATATTACCAACAAACGAGCCGGACGTACCGTAACATTACGCTCTCTGACCGCGTGCGAAATTTAATAGAAACTTGCCTGACACTTTTCTAAATAACTACTGATCTCGAAAAGTCACAAATTTCGGTGATACAGCGATTTCTCTGTATATGTTGCGAAGGCCTCGATGGTATACCTCCTGCACGATACTTGTCACCGACAGGACCCGTGTTGTCGACACGTATCGAGAACTCGCCGTGAATCGTGCGCAAAAATTAATTAAATCGTATGTTTGCGCACACGGTCGGTTGACCGGGCGAGTTCAGGAAAAACTACACTGTAATTCGCCGTAATTGCCACGTCGAAACGCAAGTGCAGGACGGAAGTGCAGGCGCAAAGGCTGAATTCAGAATTCAATTACTCGCTGACGGGAATACGTCCTCTATTTATACTAATTTGCCCGGTCCGTGTTTGGTTAACGCATCCTAATTCTGTTTCATCAACTCAATTATTTCGGATTCGCAACAAGGTTCCGGTCGAGGCGAGAACCCCGGGCCAAGGTATAATAAGAGTGTCAGGATTCGACGGAAATAAATTTTTCTCCCAACTATTATCCGATGCTTGCGTTTTCTTGCATTCGCTTTTATTTTTCTGGTTTTGTTCGACGTTAATTAGACTGTGGACGTTCACGCGTTTGTGCAGAAATGGAGGGGTGAAACAGAACGATTTCGATGCAATTATTTTACTTAATGTACAGTTTACGAACAATATGGCCGCCAGCCGGAAGGCTTGCCGCGTGATTGAGTGTTTGTAAAAAGAAATTCTGTCGCTGTTGATCCCCGTCGCGCGATAAAACAATTGCGATGGACTGGAAGAAAAATGTTTTGCACAAAGCTCCACAGTCTAATTGCGCATCGTGTGCCGTACAGAAACGAATCGTTTGTATTTCCGTTTTACAGGTGGACACGCCGGACAGCGTGTTGCAGAGTGGACTCGGCTTAAGAAAGGAGATGGGAAACACGATTCTACGATCGATGGTGGATCCCAAAGACTACGATCGATTAAGATGCCTCCAGATGAACGGCAGCCAGCCAAACAGCTTCGAGGAGACTATACATAGGGTACGAGTTCATTGCTAAATCAAAGTAAACATTATAGATCGCGTTCCGGATACGGGCAACATAGACGAATAAATATTGATGTATCTCAGAGCGTACGCCCCGTAGAATCTTGATTGTGTGTAGAATCTGGCCTTGTGTGTGCTCGGATGATCGAACGACGAACGAATATTTCTTCGAGCCGTGCATGGCGCTCGTATTAATAACAATTTCATTATTTGTGTTCCGAAACGTTCCTCTCGCAGGAATATAGATCAAATATTTTGTTTCTCTCGGAACTCCGTTACTCAGATTAATATAAATTAATAAATTACGTTCCGTGTCATTCTCCAAGATTAATATAAAATGTCCAAATATTTAATATTTAACACTGGAGACAGAGAGATGGAGTAATATCTCATTTCTCGAATTCTCTCGAAACTCTGTTATTTAGATTAATATAAATTAATAAATATGTTCCGTGTCATTTTCCAAAATTAATGAAACGTGTCCAAATATTTAACACTAGAGACAGAGAGAGAGAGAGAGAGTAATATCTCATTTTTTGAATTACAGAATTTGTGAAACTTGTTGAAGCTTTGAGTAGCTTTTGTCGTTAACGCAAAAGTAGTCGTTCGGTCACGCTGAATATGTTTAAATATTCACGGGAATTGGTTGAATCGATGAACCAGTGGCACACCGCGTGGGCTGTAGTTAATTAAAACTGCAGAGTTTCCTGTGAACTCGCTTTATCGCAAGATCCACGAAGGTTTCGGTTTTCCCCGCTTAAAAAACAAAAAAGTGAATTGGAGCATACACATTCGTCTCGCGGTTTCCCGTGATTCCCCGGAAACTGCTGACATATTGTTTACCGCCGCGGTCCAGATGTTTGGTTGATACAATCCGATGGGTGTTTATACTTCTTTGCGTTGTTTGCAGCTGAAGGTTCAAGAGGAACTGAGAAAGAAGGAGAGATTTCACCGGGAACACGAGGAGGTGAGTACAGTTCAAATTAAGGCTTATTAGCTTTTTACAAATTCGCTAATGAAATTATCCGGGTACCGCGGCCGGAAGAAGTGCAGGGAATATATTTATAAAATATTCGACGATCCCGACCTGGCAAACATTTAATTATCAATTGCATTGTCGTGTCTTCGAATGCGAATGCTCGCTCAAGGGTTATTTATCGCACGCGCGAACTACAACACTGGAAATGTTGGGCGAACCAAATTTTTACTATCGACACAATTCGGTAAACTTCGGTTCAAATAAATACGCTCTGTTATACCTTACGCTGTCATATTGCAAACAACGGCAGAGCATATCTGCGGTGATGTGTGTGCGTGTGTGTAACGCATAGGCGTGCAAACATATTCCATCGAAATCAACTGCAGCGAAGCGCGCGCATTGCATATTTACCTGATTCGACAGCGTGCATAAAATTCGCGATGAATCGCATCAATTATCGAGGAATTATCACAGGAATTCCACAAATATTTTCCTTTTCGAGTGATTGGTGTACTGAACTTCACTTTGGAGGACCAGAAATTTTCCACTTTTTTGAACACGATCCCACAGATTTTTCTGAGAGAATGCCAGTGAAGTAAGTCTTGCTTTGCGCAGTCTATCGGCTCGGAAACTACAAGCGGAAATTGTTCGAATACTAGACGTCGCATCGTTGCGATTCCATCCCGGGTCTTCGGTTCGAAGGGCGGCGAATTATTCGCGAAGGTGTAGCGCGAGTGACAATTCCTTTTATCGTGGCGGGGTAATCATGACAAGGAAAAACCTATCTCGATTAAACCAATCCGTGCCCGGGTCTCGTTTATTTTCCTCCTTCAATTCCCCGGTGCATTCCCCGGATCATCGACAACCCCGTTTCCCGTCGCTCGACCAATATTGGCTCCGCGAGCCAATGGTTTTATCCGATACAATGATCCCCCCACCCCCGGCACTCGGATCAGCTCGACAAAATTCTCGCAAGAAGGAAAATTTGCGTGTGCTTCTTTTCGACAGTTGCGCGCTCTCCCTCTCCCTCTTTCTCTCTCCCTCTCTGTCTCTGCGTTCTTTTTTGAAGCGTCGACTGTCTCGCACCGTCCCGATACCTCTTATTATGCAAAGCATCGAGAGATCAGTGCGATATCATCATAATCGTCAATGTGTACCGCGACATTACGCCGTGAATTTCTTATGCGCAATCGGAGGGCATCGCCGGCAGCGTTTCTCTCCCTCTTCCCTCTTCTTCCTCTCTGTCCCGTTCTTCTTCCCTCGTTCTTCCCCCCACCCCCTCACCGTTCCTCCCGATTTTTCTTTCCTCGTTTTTGTTTCGCCGCGAGAGTGCGTGCGCCTTCCGGAGCTGATTTTCGGTATCGCGAGCCCCGCTAACCGCTCCGATCCCTTTTCCGCTTTAACTTTTCGCTCGAGGCAGCGCGGCGCTCCAATCTCGAAATTAGGCGGTATTCTAAGCTGGTCTCCATTTTTCCCTCCCTATCAAACTACCAAAACCGTTGAGAATTCCATGAGAATTCTAATTCGCTCGTGAGATTAGTCACTGCGTCGGTATTATTGCCGAGGAAATGAGAATTCTAATTCCGTCAATAAAATTAGTCATTGTGTGGGTATTATTGCCGTTTCAATGGAAAATCTAGGATTTTTTTGTTCGATCCCCGTCGTCGCATTTCGGACGGTTCGTCGCTCCTTTTCGCGGAATGAGTTTCGAATTAACTCTCCCCGTGTGGAGGGGGTGAGGGTCGAACGATTCCGGGAACGGGCGAAAAAGTTGTGTCCGGTCCTTTGAAAAAAATGTTAAGGGAGGAGAAAAGGTTCCATAAAAATTGGCCGAAACTACCCATTCCGACCGCAGGGGGTTGCCGGGGCGTGCGGGGGGCGCGCGCGCGCCCATGCAGCAGCGAGACAGAAAAAAAGCCAGATGGAAATAAAGCGAACAGTTTCCTTTGAGTCTGCCGAGCAATATGTAAATAAAGGCTCCGGTATCCGTGTAAAAGTTTTAGTGTCACTTCCTCCTCCGCGGGTTTACTGCTCCCCGGAGGGAAACCGCCCTTTCTTCTACGGGTTCTCCGCCTTCCATTCTCGCCGAGCTATATCCCCGGCCCGACTTCTCTTTTGCACAAGAAACTGCGGGATCATCCCACCGGCAACCACTTGACCATCTATCCCTTCCCCCACCCCCTCTCACCTAACTCTGCCCTTCCCGAACCCGTCAGGGCGATTAATGTACGCAAGTTCCGCGCTTCTACATATTTATTAGTTATCTCCTGACAAATCGACGTGGAACCGGCCGCGGAGATTAATGGGAAATATAATTATGATTCATTCGCGGCGGATAAACGCGCGCGAGTGCTGCTGTGTCGTGTGTGTCGTGTGTGTCGTGTGTGTCGTGTGTGTGTACTGCTCTCAATATTTGGACCGGTGAAAGTGACAAGCTTCGCTGTGTGTGGTTTCTTCGGCTGTTGTTCGGAGCACCGAGGATTATACTGTGATTATACTGTGAGTACGATCTATGTGTCGAATGTTTATTTGTGTAAACGGCGGAGATATTAGGGGAACTTAACACTGGGTTTTTTGCGGAGCAGTGAAAGTAGTTTTGGACTGTTTTATGAAAGTATTCAGCCAGATTCTTGAAGGATTTTATCGTGACATATGTTCCAAGGAAGAAATGTGTTAAATAAATTTTCTATGAATGCATTCTGACGGGCAAAATTAATTGAAGAACGTAGAACCCGACAGGTCCCGTAAATCTAGTGTTAAATAATACTGTTGTATCAATTTTCAATACTATTTTCATCTTATGACGGTAGAATTGTTTTACTCGAAACTATCCTAGTAAATTTATTCGGAATTTTGGAAAAATCGCAGTACAAGACAGTGTCTATGACTTCTTTAAATATTTTCACAATTTTGCACTCGGTCTGCCGATTACCATGAATGCAGAAAATCCGCAGTTACGAAAGTTGATTGGAAATGTTGTGCCCGTAAATATCGAAAATCCGCAACCTCCAAGCGGCGTGCTGAACTTAAGACGCGTGCCTGGCAACTTTGTTAGTTTTTCCCAATTTTTCTTTTTTACGGAAAAAAACGACAGAAGTTTCTCGAGGATCGGGAGTAGAGTGCACGTTCGCATGCGAAAACGAAACCTCTTCGGTAATACAAAATGTCCTGCTCCTCCCGGTCCCCGCCGGCTTGTTTACCGCTCTTTATGAGTTTTAATTGAACTTCCGAGACAGACACCGAGGGGATGAGGGAAAATCAATTGAGAGTTTTCTGAAGTTGGTCGCGTGCTGTCCACAAGTATGCACTATAAGGACATTGAACAACGAGCCTCTCATCCGAGTCCACCCAGGGTCCTTCTCGCCTTGAGTGGTCTCGTGGAGCTTGTCATCGAAAATGCTCGAATACTTTCCCCCAAAAAAAGAAAAAAAAATGCCACTTGACATTTTTCGATCGCATCTCCTCGAGAGACTCGCGCGGACAACCCTGCGTCTAGATTTTGAATTTTCAACAATTATAACTGTTCGTACACGTGCACTCCTCATCAGCTATTGTAACTTTAGGTACCTTTTGGCAATTTAAAATATACGACGCAGTAAATTACTGTGGGGCTTCCAATTCCTTTGCCTATACTACTTACACTTCTTGTCAAAAAAGAGATATTAAATTTTTGTCATCAATATCGGTTGATATTATATATCTCTGTGGGGGTACCAATTACTGTGCCTATATTACTCACACTTATTGTCAAAAAAGACATATTAAAGTTTTGTCATTAAAACCAGTAAACATTATATATCTCTGTTTTAACACGTTGACTGCCACGTCACTCGTATGTGGATGACGGAATTATTTGTCCAGGTTACAAAACGAATTTTTACGTTGACATATTCACCGTAACAAATTTTATTAGTATCTGTAAAATGCCAGAAAGATGGAGGGCTACCTAATATCATACATTTAATTTTTTTCAATACTTATTTCATTAAATAACTTGCTTCGATTTTATGGAATTTTAGACGTTCCTAGTTTGGCAGTCAAAGTGTTAATATTCGATTTGCTTTAACAACAAGTATGATTTTAATATAGTCACAGTAGGTATAGTTTAATACACCCTTGCAGTAATAGGGTCACTTACCCCAATTACTATACTTTCTATAAATAAAATTCTACTCAAGGTTTAAAGGAAATCAACAATTTTGCTATGACAGCGTAAGGGGCTGAGCAACGACCAAGCTCCAGCGACCGATTTTTCTCATAGAAATTTCGATAATAACATAATAAAAATAACGATAATGGTTATTTTCGATCCGCGGAAAATTCTCCTCGGCCACGGGGGAGAATCCGGTGCAGCGTAACAGTTAAAAAACATGTCGCTCATTAAATTCCTTATCTCGGGCCGCGTGAGCAAACCCAGTTTGCCAGAGTAATTGGATCGGCGAATTTTCTGAACGCGCCGAGCGACGACGACGGCACACTGTCCCCGATTAATGTACGGTTTAATCGAGTTATCGAAGAAACGTTCATTCCCATGATTGTTCTGTTTCAGATACTGAGGGACATTCGGCAGGGGCTAATGCAACTTGGACGGGACGGGCGAGGTCAGCTCCCTGGAGGTGAGTACATCAAGGAGCAACCTCTAGCTAGTTGTCGCCTTGTCGCGCGCCAGGACCTACGGAGAGAGCGTCTCCTCGAACTCGCTGTGTCATGTCCTTGGTCCTGTTTCCCTCTCTGTGTATGTGTGTATGCAGCGCTCCTGTCGCAATACATAGCCGTGACCACCTTCGGCAAAAGCTGCACGGCGCGACACCAGAATCGAAATCACGAATGTTTGACACCTTGTGCACGCTTCAGCACATCCTTCAGGGTACTTCACCGATCGGTGAAGAGAACACCCTGCGGAATTCAACACGAGCATTATTTCTAGACGATCATTCGTCCACGATCCCGTCAAATTCGCGAAATACGTTAAATATCGAGCATTCACTGTATCTCGAATCTTTCAGCTAGGTTCTTAGCTCAGGTTCTTGGTAAATGGCTGAAACTTGTTCGATAAGGTTCAAGGCCTTATCGAGGACGAGGAAGTTGGGGCCTTTGAGAGGAGAACGACACTCCGAGCAGACTTTGTTAGATTGGTTTAGGATCGTTATAGTCCGCTGCCCACGTTGACAGAGAGTCGATAAAGACCGCGCTATAATTTATGTAACATGTGCCGGCTTCGAGTTTCATTTCGCACGCCCACTTTGAAGCTGCAGTTTGATAGTTTTCAGTTACGCATTATGCAGATCGTCATTTCGAGAGCGGGGATATAGATTCTTCTTCTTTTGTAGAATTGTCCGCGAAACAGAATGAAACAAGTTGTCAACGAGACAACAAGTGACAAGTGACAAGTGACAAGTTGTCTTTCGTTGTCCTCGTAGATGACTACGTGTTGGGCTCGTAGACGATTGCGTTTAGGACACCGCTGATTCAGATCTCGGATTAAACGCCTGGACTCCTCAAAGTAGATAGAACAAGACGCGAGAGTTATGCGGATCCGGAATCTCGTGTACACACTTGAAATAGTTAACGTTTCTCAACAAATAGTGGAAACTCTAAATTGTGTTTACCGCTCTCTAGGCAATCCCTCGATTAACCTAGTCGGCAGGTTATGAATCTAATCGAGCTCGACAAATCGGTCAGGAAAAATCGTGTATCAGCATTATTTCTTTATCGCGTACAAATAACATTACAATAACAACCTTATACGAATTCCTAGGTAACCTAGTAAGTACAGATCAGTTAGAATCGCGTTGATTTGATATAAAAATTGTTCGACGCAGACGTTCGCAACATTTTCTGCCGAAAAGCGTCCTTCAGTTTTGCGATCGCACAGAACCATCTCGGATAAAAATGGACCAAGAACAAGATCCAAGAGTGTATTGTATTTTTCAAGTTAACACGGTTCGAGTGTCGGCAATTTTTTGGAGAACAATTTTTTGAGATCGTGTTGAGATTCTTTGGTCAGGATAATTTTTGATATAGCTTGTGCATCGTCGTAGAAGGGAATATGAACAGTGCCGAGAAAATGATCTTCCGGGCGCCCTTTGAATTTGGTATTTCGGCCCTTTGCCGATTTATCATTGACTTCGTGCCGGCTTTATTTGCTATCGCGTTGCCATGCCGGGGAAAGGCAGTAACCGCGGTACGAAGCCCTCTGCCGTACACCGGGGCTAATCTCGTTATCGTCAACAGCCGTCGACTGCTTTCTCCGCGCCTCTCCCCTCCTTTCTTTCTTTTTCTCTCTCTCTCTCTCTCTCGCGCGCGCGCTCGCCCACACGCACGTGCGTGATCCTCAGACAGTTAATTTCGCTCACTTGTCAGTCTTTCTCGCCAGGCAGCGGTGGCGGCTCCGGGGTCTTCTCCCGTCTCAAATTACTTCGCATTAGCAGCGCCGCGCGCGCCGTCTTAAGGGGTCGTGCTTAGTTAACAATCTGAAAGAAAAACCCGGTCCCTCGGGACGCATTTTTTCCCCGAAGGAAATAAATCGACCTTGCTCCTCTCTCGAACAACTACTTTGTTTAAACGCCACGCACGTCGCACGCCGCCCAGCGGCAATTTGTTTACCGCCTAGGTCCTCGCGAGTTTCTTTTTTTTTTCTTTTGCAAAACGAACCATTCACCGGGATCACGGTTAACCCTCAGCACTCGAACGGCAGCTGAAAATTTCTGCATGATTATTCGAAATATTTGTTACGTTAGAAAATTTGTTTGTATTTTAAAAAGTTACTAAACGCTTCAATACTCCACGAGTGAATTGCACCGTTATAGCATGAAAAAATATACAGGGTGCGGCCGAATAATATTTATAATCGGCCACGAGGAGATACGATAAATAAGAAAAATATATAGAATAGAATGTTTTCATCCGAAGCTTTGTTTTCGAGAAAACCCGTCTGACGTGTCTGATCATGACCAGCCAATTCTACTTTCTGCATGTAGTGAAGCACACGAACTCGACGGATCTTTGAATTCAATTTTCTCGAAAACGAGGCGTCAAATGAACAAATTTTATTCCTTTGTTTCGGTTTGTATTTACACGTAGAATCACCCCCTGGCCCGCTTGTACACGTTATTCGACCGCACCCTATATATATAGAAGGGAAATATTCGGAAGAAATGTTTTGGAGTTAAAACGACTTCGATTGCGAAGGGTTAATTACCGCGGTGAAGTTTGTAAAAGGGTTCAACGCGTTCCGGAATGAATTTGAACGGCCGCCAAGAACCACTCTGATCGAAGCTTTTTGTTCGTTCGTTTCCAGATGACACGTACATGTACGACGAAGACGCACGATGCGGGGGCGGATTAGGTCCGGGCCCGGGAGGTCAGCACTGGTACGACGAGCCCCCGTACGAGTCGGACCCTGAAGATTTCCTCATGGGAGCGAGCGGCGGTGGTGTGCCGACCGCGACCATTCAGAACGGAAGGTGAAATCATGTGAATTTTTTCCCGAGAAGTAGTGCAGCACGAAATTACAAACTTAGAAACCGAGGACAACTAAACCTTAACTGCTCTCTCAGTAAATAATCAGTAGACTGCGGATTTTATGCATTTATAGCAAAAATGGGAGGGTGCCACTTCAAACAATAAAAAGATTACAAGGATTTAGGATTGCCAATAAATATTTTACAACCTAATAAAACCATTGAACAGAGGAATAAATTCCTACTTGGCTCCTACGTCTTGCAATTAATGCGAACGATTTTTATTTTGCATAAAGATCCGCAGTCTAATATAATCAGCAATGAGTAACGTGTAAAATGTCGTTTTCAATTGAAGTCTTGATTAGTAAATTTTATGCAAATATGAGAATTTAAGGCAGTGTGTAGACCATTTTTATTTTGTCTAAGAATCCGCAATCTAATCAATCCAAGATAGACTTGGATTTTCCAACTCTAACGTTCTAAAGATAGAGGAGGAATGATTAGCAACCGGCTGAGTTTGTGAATTGACAGCCATCCGAGTGTAGATTACGCATTCTTAAGTGTCACGTGAGAGGTATAGCGCTCAAAGTTCTTAAATACGTTCTAGAGTGTGCTACACGCTGAATTTGAGGCCGGAGAACAGAAGCGAGGGTGTGATATCGCTTCGGACAGCCGGAGACATCAGTTTACCACGAGATCGTTCTAGGAAAGGAGCAAGTTCGACGATGCGAGGACTTATTGTACCGCAAGGTCACAATAATCCACCCACTATCATACCACTTACGCACTCGAGAGCCTCTCGAGAAAGCGGAGATTACGCGAGCAGCGACGTTCAGGTAAGTTTGCACACGAAACCAGTTTCTAGAAGACACTGAACGCATATTTATCGAAGGGGAGCGCCATAAGTGTGTGAAGTCTCTCGCCTGTTCGCGATTATTTCCAGTTCTGCAGTCCGATGTGTGTACTCCCGTCGACGTGTCACGTCTAGATACGTAATCGACCGTACAAATCACCGGGAACACGATTGGACCTCGACTCGTATTATCCGAATTATTCGAATTTATTATGTTCACGAGACAAAATTAGTTCGCTATATTCATTCGGATTCGCTCTGTAAGAAAGCATTTTCCACGAGAATTTGCTACACGAAGCTGTAGAATATTGAGAAAAGTTAAATAGGACAAACAGAAAGAAAAAGGAAGGAAAATAGGCAGGAAAAATACGTGATATTATTTAAAAAGGAAACAACCATTTAGATTGACAAGAACTTCGTTTTTGAGGGAATGCGATATTATACTATTTTCACGTATTACGTTACTTTTCATAACGCGACAAATAAAGAAAGAAAATATTGTCGTATCAGTAAATGTGTCCGGCAGAAGTAGAAGCTGTAAGCAATAGTCAGACACGTGATCCAACCTTTTAGAAAAAGGAAGGAAAATAGGCAGGAAAAATACGTGATATTATTTAAACAGGAAACAACCACTTAGATTGACAAGAACTTAGTTCTTGAGGGAATGCGATATTATATTACTTTCACGTATTACATTATTTTTCATAAAGCGAAAAATAAAGAAAGAAAATATTGTCGTATCAGTAAACGTGTCCGGCAGAAGTAGAAGCTGTAAGCAATAGTCAGACACGTGATCCAACCCCTTCGAAAATTTGTATCTCGGACGGTGACGCGTACGGTGTTGTAATTTTTTTTTTTGGGGAAACCGTCGAGATGACGGCGAGGCAGTCCTGGTTGCACGTCAAGGCGTGATTGATCTAATTTCGCCGGTGTAAAGTGTAAGCTCGAGACTGTCGACTGTGTCGGTGAACACGAGTAGGAGTTACCAACTTTCGCCGGGTGATCTACACCCTGGCCGTCCACCCTCGGAACAGTCGTTACGACCACCACCACGAACAGTATCATAACTATCGGCACACCGACATCGCGAACAAGCCAACATTTGACCCAATCACCGGTTCCCGCGATTACAGTCGATGTAACATTTACACACGCTCTCTCGCCGATACTGCCGACATTACATTGCTATTGTCGGGGAACGAGCGGGGTAAGTTCATAAGCATACCTGACTGACTGTACGCCGAGAGTTTCGCCTAACTTCGCCCGCAACGTTTCTGTCATCAATACAATCGGCAAAAGTTTCGATAACCCTCCCTCCACCTCCATTCGAAAGTTCACCAAATTAAAAATCGGCGAACGTGTTTCGATCGGAAAATGTAGAAAAAATAAAATTTGGCAAGATTCTTTCGAATTTACCGTTTTATCGATCACTGTCAGCGGCGTAGCAGCCAAGAAATGAGTTTGAACGATGGAATTGGACGCGGCGTGCGCGCGCACACGGTAAAGCAAACAATTAAAATGCATTAAACAGTGAACGCGCGCGCACGGGGGTTACGATTCGTTTTTCTCGGAACGTTTCGCGGGAAAAATTAAGCAAACGCCGGGATCTAAAAGGCAAAGTTAATTTTCGCTTATTATATTCAAGATTTAAGCTTAATACGAGTGCAAGGGGTTAAACAAACCGCTTCGGCTTAACTATTCCGAGCAATTCGCTATCTTCTAACGTCGAAATGCGATTATATTCCGCGGAACACCTTCCTATTTACCTAATGGAACAGAACCGGAGCTGCATACTAATCCATTTAGTTTCTAGTTGCGCGTATGCAACACCGTTCCAGAAATTTCCGTGCCGGTGTACGTTTCGGCTATTAAACTTTTACCCGCACGCGCCGACACATTGAACTCTCGCGAACATCAACATTTTATCAACATCCTCGATCGCGGACGCCGCGGAATTTCTTCGGATTAAACGCGTATTATGCGAGCACGGGTTAGGCGAGCACTGAACATTTCAGTCTGAATCATTTCTAATGAATATTCTTTGAATTTCGAGTTTGAACTCATTTTTCGGGTAGAATTTCCTATTGAAATATATTTGTTTCACATTTATTTCAAATTTTTACAGAAACACGCGTCGGTTTAACACTAGGTTTACGGACTATTTTGCATTACTTCGTAAAAATAACAAGAACGTGCTACCCACATTTTTAGCAATATTTTAAAAATAATATATACCCAAAGAAATAAATTTGCGAAACAATTTCTCATGTATGCATCCTTAGAATCTTAATAATATTGAATTAAAAATATTAGAACCCGTCATTTGGACGGATCCCGTAAATCTAGTGTTAAAAATATCATACTTATCATTTTTAGTAACGAACGGGGCAATACACGCGAGGTACGATTAATGTTAACCAATAACGCGATCCATCGGCTTGCTAAATTGAATGGATATTTTATGAAAATATCGCGAAAGACGATCAAATTATTTCTACCCACGATTTATGCATGTTTAACGTTCGTTAAACTCATTCCCAAAGGATTATTCAAGGTTCAAAACAACCCGAAACAAAACCGCAACGCGTAACCGTTTAGGTAGATTAATATTCGAATTTATAATTTACGAATAATGACATAAGATTGAATAATGAAATATTTATTCAGAATAATTTTAGTGGTGCATCTATTGATATTTACTGCAAACATTTGCGCTATATTATTAATTATACGATGTATAAATCCAGAGTGCAAGCTGCACATTGTATCCGAAACTAAATATTCATGGATTACGCGGTGTTCCAATAATAAACGATGTGTGATCGCTAATCTGGGGTGTATCTAAAACATCGACAATTTCGTAACCGAGTAATTTTGCAGTTATTAAATAATAACGAACGAACGAAAAATTAATCGACGGCGCTCGGCGATCGGTGGAAAATTTGCAAAATCCACCGACACGTTTTGTCGTTGTTTCTCTAAGTGTTCACCGAACGGAACGTGGCAGAATTTTACACGGCCTGGACAGACACAAAAGATATTTTTTTTTTATTTTTCTTCTCCGTACACGGCGCGACGAGTTTACTGGCCGAGCTTCATGAACTTTAGAGCGAATGGCTGAGAATGCAATTTTCCAGGAACTTAATTCAAACTTTCGGAACGTCTAACACACTGCTCTCAATTTCCGCTACAACTTAGGGTATCTTATTGCAAGCGCTTGGCGTGTTATTAACAATGAAACAAGAGTTTGTACATAAAGACACGATTCCGGTTCACGAGGGAATGCTCCACCTGAAACTTCCACGAGGCATGTTTAGATAGAAATTTCATCAATCTTGTTTATTCTCTTCTTACTGCTCTTAGCGTGATTGGGTTCTTTCAATACGTGCATACCTGTTCACATAGTTTGTCGCCAGTTATTATACAGGACCGCTCCGGTATTGACGGTACGAATATGGCGCGGTGGTCTACACGAGAAAACGAGTCGAAAATACGGGAACAAATATTTTCGTACGAAGCTTCGTTTTCGAGAAAATCGTGTTTGAAAATCGTTATTCGATACGAGTCGTCCGACGCGTCTGATCATGACCAGCCAATTCTACTTCCTGCGTACACCGCAGCACCCGACGGATCTCTAAACTCGATTTTCACGAGAACAAAGCCTCAAACGAACAAATTTTATTCTTTATCTCCGATTCGTTTTTTCGCGTAGAATCATCCCCTCCACCGGTGTACCACCAATACTGAGACACCCTGTGTATTACGCACACGGAACGCATCGTACGAGTTGAACACACACGGAACATTACACGAGACTCTGATACTCTGTCAACACCACGGGAACATTATTAACAGTGATGTTACAACGGGTGTAACGATTGTCTTGCAGACATGAACTCGTCGCGACTAGATTTTCATAAGATTAAGAAATATTGCAAAATTTTCGAGATTGCAGATTTTCCCCAAAAATTCTGTCTTAGCACATTACTTACCTTTTAATACGATTCTCGAGGACTGCACTCTGAACCCCTTGCTTATAAGGGTTGAAAATCTTCCGTTATAAGATCCAATCCTCGAAGAAATGATCTCGTCAAGTTGGCGGATTATTAATTTGAAGCCTGAAATTGCCGTTGAGTAATAAATTCTTTGCGGGATTCTCCGTTGCGAGCGGTGAACGTTGAAAATCGATTAGTATCGAAACGAGCTGCGAGACGTTCGTGATCGTCCTTCGTCGCTCGAACGAATTAGACGCAGGAATAGCAAACAGGACAAAATCGCTTAAATGTTCCCCTAATTTTCTGATCCCGTGAGCTCTCACAGCATGCACATATATTCTGGGCTGATCCTTTGTACGTGCACGTATGGTATATTAACTATTTTTATATCCAGCCACACACATACACATACACACACACACACATATATATACAGTGATCCTTGACTCTGTCGAGTTGTTGCTATAATCGATGGTGCCCTGTATAGGTCCGATTGTCGATCTTAGCCACCCCGTCACGTAAACGATCGATCTCCTCAGACAGCACCGTTGCCCTAAACTAAGAGACCGCTTTCTCCTTTTACATTTGCGTGATTAGAATCAGTCTCTGTGAGTATCAACGTTTTAGAGCCGGAGTAGCGGCGAAGAAGGACTGTCGCCGAGCCAGAGCAGCGACTACGAGGATCAAGAAGAACTTGAGAATCAGCACTCCGCCACCGTACACACAGTACGTGACATATACAACTCCTCCTTTCACAAAATGTCTCCTTTTCTCTCTTTCTCACTCTTTCTTTCTCTCTATTTCTCTATCTCTCTTTCTTTCTCTTTCTCACTCACTCGCTCTTTCTCTGTGTTCTCTTTCTGTACCCTTCCGTTGCACCGGTTAAGCGTTGCATGATCGTGGGCTACGTAGAACAACACCATCCTCCCTGGCTGTGTTAGTAGATACGACTAATCGTAAGTAGCGCATACACACGGTGAAATGATGCACGGTGTTGGGTTGGTGGAAAAGTAATGTCTGTCTGTCTCTCTGCCTGTCTGATCTGTGCAGGGTATTCTACTTTCGAGCACATTGTGTCGACTCCACCGGAGACCGACCATGCTCTCGGTGTTAGGTTCTATCGGAATTAGATACGCGGTTCCGACGGGTCTCGGTTTACAATCGGTTCGGCTCGAACGAGGCACGAGAAAAAAGTTTAGGGTAACGCTCCGAGAGGAGGCAACTATGCGACACAGAGTTCGTTACCGTGAAAAGTACCATTTTTGTGAAGCTTTCTGATGTTTGTAGCCATTACTTAATGCCGTTTGAAAAGTGTCCACTTACGCGCTGATATGAAATTGGATTAGCTAGCTTCTCAGGATTTAATTATTGCATCAGAAGGAACGAATTCGTTGGTCGACATTTAAACGAGACAGCGTAGCTCTTCGAGGCGAGGAAAATTTGCAAACGTTTAGCTGCGAATGTGTATTAAAAAAACCGTGGAACGTTGTGTGTGAGGCGTTCAGTTTTAAAACTGCTGCAGTAACGTGGTTTTTTCGCTCGCGCTGTTGATCCCAAAGCAACTATGCAATTTGCGGATAACATAAATGGACTTTAAAGCAGAAGGAAGTATCACAGAAAAGAATATATTGCCTTCGTACAATTTCCGTTTCTTTCGGAACGGTATATACCGTGTAATGTATACGCAGCGTCTGTAATAACCGTGTTGTTATTAAAATTTACTCTCGCCCGCGTTTTAGCAAAAAAGGAAATGCGCTCGGAAAAACTTCTCGCCCGGCAGTGCACATTCTTTTTTATTTAGATGATCGTCGAACGCGAGGTGGAAGCTTGCAATGTTGTTCGAGTGCTTGGTCAAATTTGTTTGCGTTAATAACCGTCGCAGATCGATATGTTATTTTGATTATAGTTAAAATAGTCAGAGTGCTAGAAAGCATATCGTTTCTATAGGATATCTTAATTTTCTTCGATAGGGGTGCGATTTTTAAGCAAGTGTTAATATAGATTTGGTTAAACTTCACCTTGGCGAACCAGAAATTCTTAACTTGTTTATACATAGTCTTGTAGATCTTGACGAGAAAATTCCAAAAATCGAAGGTTTGAGGCGAGGAGGTATTCACTGGTTAAAAAGTTACGCGTGTTTGAAGTCAAAACACGCATAACTTTGGAGCCAGTGGATTCCTCGCCTTGAAACTTCGATTTTTGGCATTCTTTGGACAAGGCGTACGGGATTATATAACGAAAGGTTAAACATTTCTGGGTTGTCGAGGTGAAGTTTTAAATTAAAATTGATGTTTAGTCAGTGAAACGTAACAGTGCAACTGTCGACATTGCTTTCTCACTATCCCAACAAAGTTACACCACTAAATCGATAGCGAAAACCCGTAAGAAGCTTTATTTGGAAATTTCCAGCATTTTGTCCCTCATAGTTGGATAAATCACACTTCGATGTCAGTAGCGGCCATTCTCACTTTCCCTGTAAACGAACACCGTCCATCCTTCTGCAGTTAATTTCTAATTTAATCATTATTTTCTTTCTTTCTCTCACAAAGCGTCGTTTCCTCTCGAGCATCGTATCAGAATGGCGATTCCCATGAGTCCACGTGAACGAAACCTGTGTTTAAAAGTTAAATTACGATTTTTGTTTTTGCGCCCTAGAAATCTACACGTTCTCGATGCAAAAAGGTAGTTAATCCCTGAACATTTCTACCTGTCATACAATCACAACACGTGCGTCTACTCCACCGACAAGTCGACAACGACATCGTGCAGGCTCGAAACCGAGGTTCAACGGGCTTCGTGAATCTTTCACGACTGTGCCGTCATATATATATATACCTATATAAATATTATATATATATACGTATTATCATATAATTGTTGCATGTTCTTGAAACTTTGCAGAGCAACAAAAGTGTCCTGTTGATCCCACACCTTTTGTAAAAAGACTTCACTCATCGATTTCTGCCTCGATCGAACAGCTCCGCGAGACGACTAATTCATTACAATAATTCAAAACTTTCCTTCGAAATTATGCCATTTCTTCGTTCTCAAATTCATTCACTCTAGGTTTTATTACGCACAAATGAAAAGATGTTTTGCATTCTCGGGTGGCAACATGTCCTACAAGCTTCTTCTTCCGAGACGCTCTCACTACCACCGCTGTAACTCGGACAAAAATGATTGCAATTCTTCCAAAAAATTATAGTATATTCTCCAAGTACTGGTGCAGTGACCTGCCCAGTTTGAAATTGGAATTCTCAGTAGCTTTTCTTTAAAAAATTCCGAAAGATTGCCTCCAGCAAAATTGAAATTGTAACTCTCAGTAGCTTTCCTTTAAAAAATTCCCAAAGATTGCCTCTGGCAAAATTGAAGTTGTAATTCTGAGCAGCTTTCCTTCAAAAAATTCCCAAAGATTGGGGCATAACGATTATTCGACTGTTGTAATTAATGCGTTAAGTTGATCGAAGCGCGAGATTGGTCCCTCGCGCAGCTGGTCGATCGAGATCGAGCGGGCAGCGACTGTTATGAATTTCCTCTTTCGACTCGCGTCGGTGTCGTCCACGCCGAAGAGAGAGAGAGAGGAAGTGGTCCCGTTGGTTCGTCGGCGTGCTCGAAATCCTGTTGAAATTTTCAGTCCGAGGCTAGCGTGCTGCTCGAGGGCGACGCCAGAGCAAGGATCGCCGGGCCGGCGAGAAACCTGCGACACGACGTGCAGCGCAAGATCTCGAGGCTTCGTCAGGATCGCGCCTCCTCGGAAGCGTTCCCGTGCAGCGCCAGCAGCGTCGAAAGTCTCCCGAGTGGAAGCGGATCCAGCACGCAGGCGCTCGTACGTGCAGGAAGCAATCATAGTTCGATATCCTGCGAGGACAGAGACGCCATCAGCCCTACCGCCACGGGACCCGTCCTCTGCAGGGCCAGGGCGCTCGTCGACTACACGCCCAGCCCTTACGACAAGGACGCCCTGAAATTCAAGGTCTGTGTTTTGCCCGTTACTCTATTGTCTCCGTAACTGTCGTATCTTAGGGTCTGTCGAGCGACAGTTATACGAGGTATAGGTATAGGCTTTTGCCCATTACTCTATACAGTATGTAACTGTCGCATTTTGGGGTCTGAGGAGCGACAGTTATACGAGGTATAGATACAGGCTTTTGCCCACTACTCTATTCAGTATTGTCTCCGTAACTGTCGCATCTTAAGGTCTGCCGAGCGACAGTTATACGAGGTATAGGTATAGGCTTCTGCCAATTACTCTATACAGTATGTAACTGTCGCATCTAGGGGTCTGCGAAGCGACAGTTATACGAGGTATAGATACAGGCTTCTACCCACTGCTCTATATCGTATTGTCTCCGTAACTGTCGCATCTTAGGGTCTGCCGAGCGACACTTATGCAAGGTATTCATTTTATTAGTGTGTGTCATAAAGAAAGAGGGACTGAGCCAGCTTTTAAATTGCAGAAATTAAAATTCCTTATTTTTCTTTTTTATTAATGAAACTTGCAATGACGAAGTATGACTAGAAAACTGTTTGCAATGCCTACGAACTTGATGCAATATTGTGGACGAGTTTTTGTTAACGGTATTGTTGAATGGTGAAGCGTTTAGAATTGTCTGACAATGAAAAACATGAAAAATTCTGGAAACATATAAAATTGTTGTGGCAATGTCTCATACTGTTTCCCAGCGAAACTAGCTATGACCCACTTTTTATATGATTTGATGGATACTCCTAACAAGCGTGTATTTTTCTGTCGTCGGTGCGCCAGTAAAATTTTTTATCGAGCAGCATACGCGCGATATGAATTTAATAAACTTAATGGAATCGAACAATCGCGGAGATCTGCCTGTCGGGGATGTCCGCGAGCAGTTAAAGGTGACAATTTCGTAGAGTACGCGACACGAAAAAGTATTTCCCAGTAGAATCCAAGATGGCTTTCGTTCTACGATATTCGCGATTAAATTACTTACTCCAAATTGCAATGAACTCGACAATTTAAAAGCACTCTATCTCCAAACAGTTCAATAATTCCCAGGGAAAATAAATAAGATCAACAGTTCTAGACTTAACATATCCGATATATGTCCACAACAGGGGCCTATCCAGACATATATCTCCTAGAAGATACTCTCCGACACTTTGAGGTTTCACACTGTCCTCGGCGACCGAGTACACTCGAGCTTTGGGATAGAGGGGATAGAGTTCTCGGACTTTTATCCGCTAGATATTGGCGACATATATCGAAAAAATCGTGTTAAAAATTATTTGTGTAACAGCGTCGCCGCGTGGGTATTTTTGGCGACGAATAACGAACTGGACGAAGCCGTGCACAGGGTGCGCGTGTCATGGCGTCGCGTAGCGTTCAATTCGCGAATTTGCATGGCGGGAAGTGTCGTCAAGGACGTTGCGGGTCGGTGGTATCAGGGAAATTGTGAACGGTGGTGGTTTTGTGTTGCAGAAGGGAGACATTATCGACGTGGTACAAATGAACAAGAGCGGTCTGTGGAAGGGTATCCTGCACAACAGGATAGGCCACTTCAAGTTCATAAACGTTGAGATACTGAACGACAGGGTTCCGAGGCGCGGAGATGCTGAAGGGCGGGGGAAGTGGGGCCTGAGGTACAGACAGAAGCCCGGTTCCGTTCAAGAGCTCTTGCAGAGAATGAATCTTCAGGTAGAGAGCAATATCTTGCTACGACTCGAACAAACTGATTCCCATTTGCATTGCTTCGAATGCAAAGCAGGAGGGAGTCCGCTTTTATGCCTCCTGTGTTTTCCTTTTTCTTCTCTCTTTCTCTCTTTTTTCTCCGTTCGGTTGTTTTTTCTTTTTTCGTTTTCTCCTCTCTCTCTCTCTCTCTCTCGCTTTTTTTTTCGTTCGTTCGCCCGGGGTACCCTTTTCATTTCGTGCGTGTGCACCTCCGCCGATGCGCACACGTATCTTTTATATCGCGCATAAATCACAGTTACATCATAAATCCTGGCCGCGAGTGGTCCCCTTTTCTCGTCAACCTCTCTTTCTTCCCGCCTGTGCCGTTTTGTTTAGAGCCGGTGTCTGAATCGATCCCATTGATACGCTCGCGATCAGCCGGTTCCGAGAACTTAGACCTCCGCACCGTTCGCTTTAAAGCCGCCTTCCGAAACTGCGATTTGTTGTTGAACTCTCGCGGGACTCGCCCCGGAAGCGATCGAATCATTTTATGCCCCCGTAAATAAAATACGCGAGCAGACACCGTATTAGGTGAAATCTGTATCGGTGAAAACCCGGTGTCGGCGACTCCCATGGGGCCCCATTCGTTCGGAGCCGCCCCGCTCCTCCTCTTCGTTGATCATTCACAAACTAACAGAATAGATTCTACTCTCCAAAATTACCTCCACCATTTTCTGCACACTTTCCCCATCTTGCGAGAGGTCAGTGCGCAAATTAATTCGTTGACCCTTCCTTCTGTGAATATTTATACACAATTGGAACATATTCCACTGTGCGAAATAGTCTCCGCCATTTTATACACGCTTTCTCCATCTTGCAAGAGGTCAGTGTGCAAATTCGTTGACCCTTCCTTCTGTGATTATTTATACATAATTGGAACATATTCCACTGCGCGAAATAGTCTCCACCATTTTATATACACTTTCTCCATCTTGCAAGAGGACAGTGCGCAAATTAATTCGTTGAGCCTTTCTTCTGTGATTATTTATACACAATTGAAACATATTCTACTCTCCAAAATTACCTCCACCATTTTCTATACACTTTCTCCATCTTGCAAGAGGTCAGTGTACAAATTCGTTGACCCTTTCTTCTGTGATTATTTATACACAATTGAAACATATTCTACTCTCCAAAAATACCTCCACCACTTTCTAAACACTTTCCCTATTTTGCAAAAGGTCACTGTGCAAACTAATTCTTTAACTCTTCCTTCTGTGATTATTTATACAAAATGGGAACACATTCTACTCTCCGAAAGCACCACCACCATTTTCTAATGCGTTTTCTACGTCTCGCACGCGATCGATGTATCTCGAATACGGTGGCTGGAAGATTCGAGTTCGAAATAAAATGGAACGCCCAATAAATAATTTTCGTTTTAGTGTATCAGTCTCATCGTTAATCGATATTTGCCAGGACTTTTGTCATTGAAATTTAATTCACGGAGATTACCTATTTACGACTCGATAATCGACTGATCTTTAAAATTAGGCAATGTATCTACGGGAACAAAGAAAATTTTTGTTCCCGCTGTGAACTCGCGCGTAGAACAATGGCCGGAGAGTTGCGTAAAAAGTGCTGTAGAATAGAATTAAAAATGCGATGGTTGGTTCTACGGGAGAAACGGGAGACAAAGGGGGGAGCGTTTGTATGAATAGAACGACATCAATTTTTATATTTCCATATTAATCTCGCTTTATCTCGTGTAATATACAGCAGCGTTCGCAGGGCGCGAAAAAGGGACAAAGGGCATTATTATATGAGACGCTGTACACTTTCAACAGGTCTCGCGGGAACTTGAAAACGTCTTTCATCATAGAGATTCATAGAGATTCGAGTTTTCAAAGCGTCCTGTCAAAGAACTTGTCAAACTTTTCCGTCTCCTCGAAAACGGGATTTGGCGGGAGCAATTGTAGTCGCTGTTCCGTAACTGTGTTCGCAAATTGTTCAAAAACCCTTCTACCGTTAAGTCACGGGCAAACTAAACAATCGAACCAGCAAAAGAAATTCGCGTTTCGCGGGAACAGATTGGGAGAATAAAAATTGATCGCGACACTTCAAAATCTGGGAGAGGAAAGCGACCCTTCGCCGGGGAGGGGGTGTATCAAAAATATTGCAAGGTAAAATCGAACAATGCGTCTTCGCAGGAACACATTCCCGTGTTTGTCTTGAACGGGTACGAGGATCTGGAACTCTTCCGAGAAATAGAGCCCGCGGATCTCGATTATCTGCGCATACACCAGCCGGAGCATCGCGCGAAGATACTAACTGCCGTGCAACTGCTGCACGATCTTCAATGTAAGTATTCCAACCGGCAGCAATAATCGCTTCCGCTCCACACATTTTAATCGCCTTTTTATTTCCAACAATACCTATCCAAAATTGTGTGACCGCTGCACGTTATTCCATAAAATCTACACTACCGAATTTATTTTCATTTATTGGAGAAATTTATTTAAACCTGTAATCATCTCCGCGACTTCAACAATCACCAATTTATTAATTTTTTAAAAATTAGAAACCGGGGTTCCCGCAGACGGCTGATAGACACAGTGTTCTCTCGATACATGTCAACAACACGGCCATAGTGACATATATCCAGTATTCCGTTCACACTCTTCGTCCTAGGCCTTCCTAGCTTCTAGGCTCCTCGGAGATAAAAACGGGATACCGTTGGTGGTGGGGATAGTTCTGCGACATGTATCGAGAGAAGAGTGTGCCGACGAACGCGATTGAAGAGACGTCGCGTTACAGGTTTCGGTGTGTTTTGTTCTGTCCGAACAGCGGGAAGCGAGGGGGATTTAGCGTCGAGCTCGGAGGGCGACGAGGTCAGTCGGCTGGTGTTGACCTCCGGCCAGACGTCCGGCCACTGTTCACCGTTCAATCGTCGCCAGTTCCCGCGGGACTCCGGTTGCTACGACGCTCACAAGAATCCGACGAGCCGGCGAACGGTCAGCCCGGAATCGACGGGCTCGAAGCTGTCCAGGGAGAACAATCTGGACGTGACCACGGCGACGAAGAGCATCGTCGGCGGCTCGAGCATCGAGGGCGGCAGCGCGTCCGACGGCAAGGACGACTTCCACCCTAACATACCCATCACCGGCGGTGCCATGGCCGGCCAGAAGGACGGCCATTTCGACAAGTCGCCGTTGCTGCGCAGCGGCGGTAGCGGGGCCGGGGGTAACATGCGCTACATGGCGAAGAGAGGAAACTTCGGCGAGTCGGTGGTGATCGAGGACGAGGGCGGCCAGAAGCTCGGCAACATGGTGAAGTACGTGGTCGGCAGCAGCGACATCGGCCTCGAGGGCACCGGTTCCGTCGCCGGCCTAGGACAACGGGGATGCGTCAGCGAGAAGTCGAGCGACTCGGGCGTCAGCTCGTCCAGCATCAGCTCCGCGCCGCCGCCGAGGGACAAGGCGCTCGCCAGCGTCGCCTCGGACTCGCCCACCAAGAACTTCGGCAACTTCACCAAATCTTCGCCCACCTCCCAGCCGACCAGCAGCAAAGGTCAAAACGGCGACGCCGGTTACCCGTGATAAGGAGACATGATTTACGATCGCACCACGCCGTGCAGGGCAGACGGTACCACCACCCGGTACTCCCGTGGAACACCTGCCCCGGAAGTTCCATGGAATTTTGTCTTTCTCGCGCGATGAACAACAGCGAACGAGGGATCCGTTAGGGATTCCGTTGGCTCTGCGAAGACGGACGATTGCTGTCCTGCACCCTTTGCGATCGATTAATGCGTTTAATACTTTTTAAGGTCCAGCTTTGCCAGGTGGCCTTGATCGTACAAGGTTGCAAGAGTTCGGTAGGCGCGGTTTTGTGGCTCGATAATGAAAAGATGGGGCTTTTCAAGGGTGAGAAGCGTTAGATAAAAGATAAATCTAGCGCGCTTACTATCCTGCAGGTCCTACTTTTGCGTTGTCGAGCAACATTTTACATCATTCGTATGATACCTGTCAGAGAGCCGATCCTAGCGCGCTTGGCCGAAGCGACGGCAGCGCCGTTGTTTACGTTGTCGACCACGCGTGCTGGGATCGCCTCTTCGTGCGACCGAATAATGCAAAATGTTGCTCGACAACGCAAAAGTAGGACCTGCCGGGTAGCAAGCGCGCTAGATTTATCCTTTATCTAACGCTTTTTACCCTTAAAAAGCCCCATCTTTGCACTACCGAACAATGATTTGTCACCTCCCGAACCCTTGCAACCTTCTACGATCTAGCGTTTTGTGCGGCACACCATGGCACACGCACACGGCACGCACACTGGGGCGGATCAAGGCCACCTGGGAAAGCTGGACCTCAATGCTACTCTCTTCTAAGATCAACTGCTGACAATTCATCTCGGTACATTTGTTGAACGACTCCTGGGAAGGAGGCTGCGACAGGGGCATTTTTCACGACGAATAGGGTACCACGGTCACTTTGAAATAATCGTTTAGAAAAAGGGTCCATTAATTTCTCCTCAAGTTGTGTTTCGCTGTGATCGTTAGGCACCGAGGTCTCGACTTTCCCTCGGTACAACGACTGACTCATAAAAATTGAGTTAATCGAGGCTTGCTCTTTCAGCAACGTCGAATCGATTTGTCTCCCGGAAATTAACGTACACGGTTGTCTTTTCGGCTTCGTTAGTTGTTCATCGAGATTCCGCCGTGTTCCACGCTGGCCTACGTTTACCCTGTGCGAGCTTCCGATGAAAGCGCCGAGACTTTGCATGTCGTTCGCGAACGTACGACGTCGATGGGATTGTTCCGCCGTGTCGTAAGTACTCTATATTTAGCCGGATATAGTCTCTAAATTTGACGGGCGCGAGTCCGGCCGAACGCGGCGGGCCGACTTTGAACGAGGAGACGCTTCTCGGTGGGGCGATGATTGAAATTTGAGACGGGCTCGACAATACCAAAGTACGGTTTCGAAGTTCCCCGGTAGTCGTCAACGGGGGGAGGGGAAGAACACGAGACGCAACACGAAAAAACCGGACTGTAGCTTCTTTCATTAAACAACGCACCGGGAAATCCACCGGGATCAACTAGTTCCCTTTCCCGGTCGACAAAGCTTCGCCGGAGGTCGAACCAATTTTCTAGATCATTTTATACAATGCTTTTCACGTGTCTCCGCGTTCTTTAATGACGTCACAACGCGTCGCCGAACGTATGTTTGCAATTTACACGCAACGGACATTGTAGTTAGACTTTCCCGTGAAAATTGATTGTCTGGCTCTACTAACCAACTGTTACAACCCCTTTGTCGGTGTTACAATTCGGTCTCGAGGCGCACAATCAACCCTTATTTAGGATTTCAATTAGAAACACTTTTTTGGAAAAATCCACGGTCTTCGAGTTGGTTTAAATTTGTTCAGATGGCGGGGAGTTGAGAGAGATTCAGTTCAAACAATTCTTTTAGCCCTTTAGCTACCGGAAGGCTGTTGATCAAATTCTGAATGATTGTCTTATATCGAGAGAGGGCGCTTTCCGAAAACTGATTAAATCCTGTGCTGTGTATTGTAGGTTTCTGAAAGGAACGAGGAAAATTCGAAATCTTTCGAACGCGCGGTTTCGCCGTTTCAAATCGAGCAGAAAGGGGGGTGGGGAGGGGTCTGGATTATGATCCTAAGTTTCTGTCGTTGTGCCTCGGACAGAGTCTCGTTGTTCCGGTGTCGCGGCTCGTAGCGCGATCGTCGCGGATTCAGAAGCGGACGTTAACGAGGGAAGAGAGTGCTCGAAACGATTCGGACAGAGAAATTGGTGAAACAAACGCTCGGCGCGCAACGTGTTTACCCGCTCGCGCGTGTTCCGCGCGTATCCTCCTCCTGCCGTCGATTTTCCATCCGAAATCCGAGCACGGGACGCCCGCATCCCCTACACCGCCGGGATCCTGTAAATATCACGGAACAGGGGTTTCGTTTGCTTTAATTTCGCCCGATATAATAGAGAATTGTATCTTTCAAATACATCGGATCGAAAGAAATAACGAGGTGCCTTGGTACCCTTTGTTGCCTTAACGATCCTTTCTCCTCGTTTCTCCCATAATCAAAAGGTATGCCCGAGAGCAGCGTGTTTCTTCTTCTTTTGCCATCCGGGTGCGCGAGCGCGCGAGACTTTCGACTTCGTTTCTTCCCACCTCGGTTTCAGCATCGGTCTAGGAAGGGTGGGAGGGATGGAGGGGGATGTACTTCATTATTCTGAATTTTTCAAACTCCCCCGCTAACAGGAGAGAGAGAGAGAGAGGTATACCTTCGGGAAAGGAGCTCCGGAGGGGTGTAGAAAAGGCAAAATTTAAGCAGTTTTAACGAGGAGAGCGAGCAAAGTTTCTCTCTCGACGTTTCGCGCGAAATGCGGACATTTTCTTTCTTTTTCTTTTCGTTTTCCTTTTCTTTTCTTTTTTCTCTCTCTTTTTTAGAAACGACGCGACCGGGGGGAGAAAACGGATCGTGAATTTCGAGATCCGCCAAACGCACGTCACTGCCGATCGTTCGCGACGCTCGTCCGATTGCATAAACACTCGTAGCACGTAATCATAATCTTATCGCTAACAGTAAACGATAGTAATAACGTTTAAGGAATATTATGTGATATAGTAGCAATATACGCCCCCCCTTCTAACAGTATAGATAGATCGAGCAAGAAGGCCTGGTAACGGAAAAAGATCTTATTCGCAGTTTAACGCATGAAGGATAAGCGATGTATGTAGGTGAGACGTTAAGATGGCGCGCGCAAGGACAATGGTTTCCGATTTTTTGAGCGCGCGCAACCGTTTGAGAACGGACGATTTAGCACGGGACGCGTTTTTAGCAGAGGGCCTGATTCAGTTCGATCGACGAAAGGACTGATTTTTCGATTAGCCGCCACAACGTTTAGGTTCAAGACTGCCAAGCTTTTTTCTACCAGATCGAAACACACTCGTCGTCCTTGGACGACTAAGCTCCACGTTTTCTCTCGATGTATACCGATCGCGAAAACACGTACGACGAGCGAACCGAGCGTTCAGCGCGAACCTAATCTCGCCTGATCAGCGCCGGGAAGCTCAGTTCGATAAGTGCGTGTCCCATGATTTCAGATGTCCACGCGCAGGCTCTAGATTTTGTTCGCTAGTCAGCGCGCGATGATTGCTACAGAGTTGGGTAAAATAGTGACCGGAGAAGTCCGGTATCGATTCGCTCGCTGATCGAAACTGTTGTTCGATAGCTCTTCGACACGGCGTCGATCATGCTTTCACTGGACCCAAGGATCCTCGCGCAACATTTTCCTATTTCGCTAGAAAAAAGACTGAACTTTGCTTTCTGGGACCAACGGTTTCGCACTTTTTAAAAATTAATCCTGTAGATCCTGACGAGAGCATTAAAACAATCGAAGCTTCAACGCGAGGAACTCGCTGGTTCAAAGGTTATAAATTAGGACGGGGCGACTTTGAACACGCGTCACTTTTGAAATAGTGAATTTCTCGCATCGAAACTTCGATTTTCGGCGTGTTCTCACCAAGATCTACAGGATCATACGAAAAGAAGTGTCAAGTTTTTGATCCCAGGAGGCGAAGTTTAACAAAAACTCCACAAAAGTATAAAGAAACGCATTACTTTATCCAATTCTGTGGAACGGTTCCGAATCGGTTTGATTTCTCTAGCGTGAACGTCTCATTTCGGAGAGCTACATAAAAAAATATTAAAAAAAAAACAAACAAACAAACTAGTACACGATCGACAATCCCCATCGTCGCGATGCAACCCTTCAAGTTCTTCGACACGATGGTAAACAAAAAAAAACCCATGTACATGTGTATATTCTACAATGCCACGACGAACGTTGAAAGTTTAACAAAGTTTTTGTATGTACATAACATAACGCGCATAGAAAACCTAAACGATGTTTTATATTGACCCGAATCTTTGCCAAAACAATTAGACTTATACAGATCTTATAAATATACATAATAACGATTGCTATATCACACCGTTGGATCTTATGTACATCTTTTGTATAGTGTGTATAATGGTAGACGCGATTTATGGTGACGCGAGCGTACCCGGTAATCGGGGAATGAGGGACAAAGAGAACGACAGAGATTGAGAGAGAGAGAGATAAAGAAAGAAGAGAAAGCAAAAACAGACAGAGTAAAAAATGAAATATGTCGAGAGGGGACGATTATCGAATGATAATTCGAGCACTCCGCATCCGTTGCATTCGTTGTACATAAAAGATGCACGTGAAATAAAACCAGTTCGAAAGAGCGACAAACTCGATATATCTCACGATCGAGAACACGCTGACGAGATCGGGTGTTAGAGATTTCTTTTTTTTTTTATAGCAATTAAGATGCATGTTCTATCCTCGTTATTACCGATCCGACGGGAGCAGGGAACACGCGCGTTCCCTCTTCGTTCCCGAGGGATGCATTCGTTCGCGCGCTCTTTCGCACAGAGTTTATCGAACGCAGTTTAGAAACGGAGGCGCTCGGCTGCAACGTTGACGGAAAACAAATCGTTTCTCGGCGATCCGATCCGATCCGATCCGATCCGATCCGAGGGGACGATCTACGGATCCGATCGACACACAGGCTGCTTCCATAACTACGATCCTCTTACTTAGGTCTTTCTTCGACAAGGTCCGAACGTGCACGCACGTCTCGTCTTGGTTTCGAGGCGCGTTTTAGCTGATAAGAAAACAAAAAAATAAAATAAAATAATATAAAATAAACGCTCCGTTTCGCTGTAATCACGATATGGCGGCTGGTGCTCTCTCGTCGGCGGGCACCGAAGAACAATGACTGTACTCGAAGAATGTTCGACAGTTTTAGCGAAAAATAAATTAGCGAAAATGTTTATTATATGATATACACGAATTAACGATAACGCTATAGCTTATCCGTTCCATCGAGAAAGAGAGAGAGAGAGAGTAAACATTACGCGTAGAGAATGCGTCGGGCGAACGATGAGGGAGATCGAATGTTTCGTGTGTGTGTGTATGAGTGTATGCGAATGAAACGGTGAGAGAGAGGAGAGAAAGAGATCGTGAGCGAGAGAGAAAGAGAGAGGAGGTAGAGCAGAAGAAGAGAGGAGAAAGTGTGTGAAAAGAAAAATGTTAATTGATAACGAGTTTATAAAGAGTACGTATAGACACGATAGTGATTTTATTAGCTGGGGAAGTAAGTCGCATTCGATGTAAAAAAAGTAAATCAGATTCGTTCTAACGGTAGACACACGTACATACACACGTACACGTACACACAGACGTACACACGTACACAAGATACAGCTGTAATCGCGAAGTGACACGCGGAAATGAGAGATTTTCTTTTTTCTTTTTTTGAGAGAGAGAGAGATCAGCGTTTCTCGCGAGCGTCTATGTGTGGGGATTTTTCGGTTTTGGAGACGCCGGGGTGATCTTGAGATCTTGATTTACTATAGGCGGGGAGCACGACCGTCGCGAGCAGAGAAATCTTACGAAACATAGCGTCTAGAGGTTAGCTAAATCGCTAGTGAAACACGATTAAAAAAGTATCTACTTAGCGGTCTAGTCTATCTCTTCTTCCGATGTTTGCAATTCGATGCGAGACACGATGTACATAAGAAGAATAATAATAAACAGAGAGAGAGAGACACACACGGAGGGAGCTATGAGGGGTAGGGGGACGGGGGACGGCGACCGCGCGACATCCACGCGCGCGCGCGCGTCACCGTGCATTTTTTATATAAGCTGATTTTGTATTTATTAATTAATTACGGGATTTACAGAGGTCACGAACTTTTTTCATTCTTATCGTCTCTCGGTTCTCGTATGATTTCCAACGATAAGCGCTAATTTATTGACGGCGAATTCAAATAAACGGCGAAAGAAATAAACCTGTCGTCACGCTCGTTCATTGCCCCGCATTTCCTCGCCACGTAACTACCCCCTTTTCTACGTTGTTTTTCAGTAAATCAATTCATTGTTCAGCGTTGTTACAGTATCAATTTTTTGAGAGGCATTCGTTGACGTCTACTGTTTCAATTCGAACTGAACAATTCGCTTGCAGTGTAACCCTAAATTCAAATAAATTGCTCCAAGCAGCTCCGACAGCTTTAAAATAGTTAAAAATAATTTTTCGTCGTCGGTTTCGAGGAGAAACAATCGTCCGGGCTGGCGGGACCACGTTCGAAAGGTAAGGCGGATAAACATTTGTATTTTATTCCGACACAAGACCACGCTGATAAGAAAATCTTCGTCGTCCGAAATACGACGACAGCAGGTCCCGAGGCATCGCCTTATATCGGAAGAATGGATTAATCTTTCGACGATCCTTGGAGAAAATTGCTCGGCAGATGATAAGCGTCGCGAGAACCCGTCCAACTCGGTCTCCGTTTAATAAGAGCTCGTCGGTGGAAAAAGCCGAGTCGCGAAAGGAATATTAAGCCGGGTCGAACTTTCGGAACTGCAGTAAAATGCATTCAGCGATGCAGGTGAATGCATCCGTTGGGAATCGTCGCGAGGGTAACGACAAGCGGCACCGTGTCCCTTCGTAACACCTATTCCGAAGGCCAAGTTACTTTCAGCACCGGGCAGATTACGACGGTGATAACTCGACGAACGAGTATCTTTCCCTCGGCTGCTGCGCACCGACCACGTGAGCAAATTCGTTGCCCGTTTAGCTTGAAATCTAATTTAACTTTTAAAGTCACTGCACGAAATTACAATGATTTGTGGCGATTCGAGGTTTCCCCGACGAGTTCGCCAACTTCGTCCGGTTTGACGTTCTTATCGTGCCGGCCCTAAACGGTTCGAAGGTGTGCGCGCCCGGCTTTAACCACCGACCAGTTATCTCGCGACGAAATACCGCGCGTGCGATAACCGCCGACGAGTTATCTCGCGACGCAATGTCGCTCGCCAACCTACGGCTACGAGCAAAAATGAGTCTACACTGTTTGGAGCGACGTAACTTTTTGAAAATTAAATCAAACGACTTGAATGTTGTCGAGAAGTTCCGATCAGTTTATTAGACGAGGTGTAAACGATTTTTGGAACAAAATTTCGCAAAAGTAATAGCAAAAGTAATAGTAAAAGTTGGTTTTTTCGTCTGAGCCTGTATTGAACATTTAAAGAATGTGTTTGATTCGCTCGAATAAATTTTATCCATGCTGAAAATTTCACCGATATTGGTTTACGAAATATGAACGCCTAAAAGTGGAAAAATTTTATTTTTTCACGATTTTTTACTTAAAATCGCACTTTTAATCGTTCCAACCTCTGTCACGCTAAATTTATTTAATTTATTCTCATCATCAACTTCCTTCTCGATATATGTCAACAACTCGGGCCTTGTCACCGTCATGTATCGTCCAGAAGACATACGCAAGCCACGGAGTATACCTAGTAGTAGTAGGAATAATTCCGCGGCCTTTACGATCGAAATCTAGGAGACATATCGAGAAATCACTGCATACGAAGAAAATTAGCCAAGGTACGTGGATATATTTTTCAATTGATTTTTCCGAGCGCGGAAAATTATTAGTCGTCACGTAATTGTTAATGAACGTTGATCGCAGAAGCCAGTGTAAATTCGCGGTTCGCTCGCGCGGCCGCAAGACGTCCCGACGTTTCCGCGAAATACTCGAGACACGAAAACTCCGAGAATGATACTTGGCTGTGGCATCGGTAATTACATCCGATCCACGTTAATTAGTGCCCCCCCGTGGATTTTAATTCTTGGTCGTGTGCCAGCACGTAACACATCCGACAGTGTGCTTTGTCCGTGCCGGGTAATTTGCGGCTTTAATTAGGAAGTTCGGGTAAGCGTTTGATTCCGCGCAGAATCGATACGAAGAGTTTCGATCCGAAAATTAAATTAATAATCGATCTCACAGCCGTCGATCAAGATTGATTTTAGTTGATATTAATCGTTCCCGAAATTGACTGCGGTCAAACGGGTGGTTCTTGAGCGAACTAACACTTGCAACAATTAATTGTAGTAATTTCTTATTTAAACAATTCCTTCGACTGCGCGCCGTTCATTAAAATGCAGGAACAACGGTCCACGAACAAATTCGAACGATGACTTCAAAGTCCATCAGAGATTTGTCGAGGCGAGCGTTTGTCCGACTTATGATTGAGCCGAGACTACTTTACGCGGATGTAGCTTGTTAATAATGCGGGACAAAGGGAAACAACAGCCGCCATTGATCACCGAGTCGCGACAAGAGTTTTTCAAACTGATTACAGTCGATAACGCGTCCGAAAGAAAATTTAGAAATAGATCCGCGAGGCACGGTGCAAACGACCTCCCGAACGATTGTTGAAATCACTCGAGGGTCTCGTCGAGAGAGGAGCCGGCTTCTAATTAAAAGAGACCGCCGATAATGAGCACCGGGTGTATCGCTCAAACACAATTATCAATTGAAGAGAAGAAAATACACGAAATCCTCGATATTCGGGTCCGACAGTGTCAAAAAAATATTTTTAACACAACTAATTTTCGCCTGGGGAAACGTTGGCAACGATTTTATGGGGGTGAAGTCCGGACACGATTTAGTATGATTTCGTTAAGCGAACATGTCGAACGAAACGCGACGTTTCACGAAGAGAGCAATTAACGAAATGATAAATATTGAACAGAGGGTGGGGGAAGATTCAAATGAGGACGAGCAACCCTCTCGGGGAGGGTTGGGGTGGGGAACTTCTCCGAGGAATTCCCCAGCGTTTGTCGTTCGTTTCTTTGAGCGTAACGCAGAAGTTTCGTTAAAACAATGCGGCAGAGGAGAGGTGTAAAAAGAGGCGCGCGGAGAAGAGGAGGAGGGATGGGGGGCACGTGTTGATTGTGGAAAAAAAGGATCCGCAGCGGAAAAGAAAGAGGCGAACCTTGGTGAACTGAACGCGAGCACGTTGATTGCGCTTCCGGCTCTTTCATCATTCCGCTGGATGTATTAGCGGTGCTAATTTGACGGAAATTAACGCCGACGAATGGAAGTTATCGCGCTCCTTCTCGACCGACGCTATTCGTTACAGTCTCGCGTTAGCGGCCAAGAAACAATCACTGCTGGTTCATGCTCGCACTAACAACTGACCGGCGTGTCTTATTTCAACACGTTCCACCCGAGATTTTTACAGCGGACCAATTCCAAATACTAACAATAAAGCCCCGGTTAATCAACACTAGATTTACGGAGCATTAAAAGCGAGCATTTTACATCACTTGATAAAAGTAAGAAGAATGCGTCTATCCAAGTTTTCAGCCATTTTTTAAGTAATATATACCCAAGGAAATAAGTTTGTCGAGTAATTCCACGTGGATGGATCTTCACAGTCTCAATAATCGTAAATTAAAAATATTGGAAAACCTAGTAAACCTAGTGCTAAACTAATTTTTCGCGTCGATAGAATTGCAATAATCTCGAATCAAAAGTATCAGGACCCGTGGCGCTAAAATTATTGAAAGTATGTCGAATCCCGATTGCTCGGTACGCCTCGATGTCAGATCTGTATAGTGATCGGGGTCAGGCGAAACGATAAACGCTCGCGTAAAACCAGTGTCGGCTTTAAGAGGGGTCGGTGTAATTTTATTTGCAGGATTATTTCTTTAAGGGACGCCGGCCACCGGTGCAAGGACTCGGCGATAACCTCGGCAAAGGCAGCTTTTAAAACTCCACATAAATCCATCCGGACACGTTCATTCATTTTAAATGGCGCGAAGGACCGCAAGACATCGCAATCCATTTAGCTCGGCTCACTTTCTGGAATTACGGCGAAAGAATGCGACCGCTTGTTTGTGTGTACGTACACACAATGGGGGGCAAAAAAGAGGGACACCTTTTGCAAAAAGCGAATGAAGACACTTCTCGCCCGTGAACGCGAAAATATTTCCGTTGGGTTGTTGCGAGTCAATTGTCCGATTTTGGAACGCAGATGTTGTCGCTGACGATAACAATGAATCAATAATACGACGATAGAGAAAAGAATACTACGATAGGCCACAGCTGGCAACATTGCCTGTCAGCGGGGAAGGGCACAGAGCTACGGGCAAATGACTAAAAGGAGTGGTGGGGGTAGGCCCATAGCACAGTCGTAGCTGGCCACGCAGCTGTGACAGTTCGTGTGACAAATCCGTGCAGTGTTGCCCGAGGAGGCGTGGCTTCGCAGCCCTAGTAGGCGTGGCTTCGCATCCTAGCAGGCGTGGCTTCGCATCCTAGTAGGCGTGGCTTCGCATCCTAGTAGGCGTGGCTTCGTGCCTGCAGTTCCGTGCACGCCCAGAGAAAGAAAATTGCTTAACAGGGTAAGTGTTTTCGACTTGTAAAAATTATTCAGAAAGGAACAAATCTGCAAGGCTATTTAGCTGCGGCATTTTGCAGTTATCGCAGACGATTTTTATATTTGCACAAGAATCCGCAGTAAGCATGAACCAGCATTAAAGTTCGTTCAATTGAAAGAATCACTGTGCCGAATTTGCGAGGAATCGTCTCGGTAGTTGGATCGTTGTTCCCCTTTGTGTTGCGTCCTCGTTCTCCTCGATCTTTTCTTGCACTTTCCCTGGTCAATGAAAACGTGGTTACCGCGGAGAGCATCTTCCTTTTCGGAGCTAAAGTTTTTAAGTTGCTGTTGAACCGGAAAGGGAAACGAAACAGACAGTTCCAGTCGATTGATGTCGGCCCCATTCTTATCAAACTTCATTGTCCAAGGTTAAGCGCCGTTTCTTTTTCGTTTGAACCGCTCGATAGTACAACCGCTGTTCCCGTTGAACGATCTATTAGTCGTTAGCCGTTACACGTTATTAGTCTCTGTCCCTGTCCAATTTACCATGAATCGGAAAAATTAAAGAAAGCTCATTTTCTAAAGTTTCCAATGATAATTCCGCGACGTTCATCGACTCGGCGACACATATCGGAAAGGTTAAACGAGGGTTGAATAACCGGTCGCGAGAAGAGCAATTAATCAGGATACTGTGAAGATCTAATTATTGCGCAGTGCGCTCGAAACCCGCTTCCGCCCCGTGCACCGTTGCATTCACAGTTTCCGCACTTCGCGTCGGTGCAGCTGCTCCGTCAAAGTGTTTAGCGAGACCTCGATTTTTTACTCGGCCGCCCGCAACCAGCGAAAATACGTGGCCCGCGGCGCGTTTTTCACTTTCAAGAAAAACGAAGAAAATCACAGGGTGCCAAAACTCGAGACTGCCGGCCGAGCGCGCCGGAACCTTTTCGGAAAAGCGAGAAACGCCGCTGAAAGGGACAAATTTTCGCTCCGCGCATGAAACGAAGAGAAAACGACGGACACGTTGAATACCTTGACGGAAAATCGACTTCAACCGCCGTGGGGAGCACGAAACGCGTGTGCAGCTGTTGCGAATAATATATTATTTATTGTTACATACGAATGTTACGTTATATCGTTGAATATCAAATTATATCCGATTTTAGATCGCAATACTGTTCCAATAGAAACGCTATTACCGCAACTACGGGTTTATTACAGATTTTCGTGGTAAAGCCACCGCCGGAGCTGTACATCTGGCCGTTATTTGCCAATAACTCGATAAATAATCGCTTCGCAGCGGTTCGGCACCGTGACATCATGTCTTTCATTTTAATTTAAACAATTTTCCACAATTCCCTAACTAAATCTGTTCGACATTTGTAGAGGCAACCCTGATGGGTATAAAATGACGCACGTGGATCAAAGTAGACCGTGCTTCGCCGTAAGATCGTAACAGCGAAACAATACGCCCATAATTTTCGACGGAAAAATGCTGGCGAACCGGTTGGAAATCGCGAAACGGAGGACGATGGAAAATCGTCGGAGCCGATAGAGGTTAACCCCCTCGGGGGGTGGGGGAAGAGCCGAGGAGAGGGTGGCCCAGCCGACGAACCCAAGAATTCCCGGCCCTCGAAATCACCGCGTTAATTCCGATGTGTCTGGAAGTGGCTGAGCCAGGCTTCCGATACGCGCGTTGAATACCAGCGAACGGGAAAGATGTCGCGCGACGTATACGTGCAGAAGAAAGCTGGCCCCGAAGAGTGTTGACGGTTTCGGTATTGTTGGTGAATGGCGTCGGTAAGCGTGCAAGTGGTAGGAAGCGGCGAGACAGAGGGTCCTTCTAGTTTGAGCACTGTGGTGCTTGTGTCAGCGTTGGCACACCCCGCCCACCCTCTCACACCTGTCTCCACTCCCCCGCCTCACCCCTACGCCGCGAATAACCACTACAATTCATTGTTTAAGCGGAGACAATAAAGTGAACCGCCAGTCGACGTATGCCGGTGCTCCCAATACGACCTCCACTGACTTTTATTCAGTTTTATTATCTCTCCGGATCGTGCTTATTAGCCGATGGAACTGCGAGTTCGGTGGCACTCCCATCGATCGATCCATCGATCGCGAAAAATCGATTCGATTCGAGGTTCCGACGGCACGCGGCAATACACCGGGCAATTTGGACGAAATCGGATTCAAAATCGCAGAACTTTCGATAGAAATGTGTTAGAGCGATGAAATTTTTTTTAAATTAAAGCTGAAGCTTTGTAGAACATGGGAAAAATAGGGAGATTATTACCATCCAATGATTTCAACGGAAAAATGATTTCATTAGTTTTTGTGTCAAAAATCTATTTTTTGCAAAATCCTGAGGTCGTAGACAAATTTTGAAACCAGATTTGAAATCAGCGTGAAAAAATCTATGGAAAGTGATGTATAGCATGTTAAAAGAAAATTTTTTCCGCGCGTGGTATTGGTAAAACCAAAATTTTCTTGAATTTCTGCACGTTTAGCGAATTTTCTCAAGGTTAAATGGTAACTGTGATTTGAGAATAATTAAGAAAATATGTTTTTTGTAAAGCTAGCGCGATGAATTAGTAGCACTGCTCGCGAGAGAATCATTCGCTAGTTAATGTTAATATACGGGAGAAAAATCTGTAGAATAAATAATTTTCGCTTCGACTGATCTATTTCGGAATAGCACGAAATCCCCCGGACGTCTAGCGTTATCAGGGGCCAAGAGAAGGATTTTGTTCACCGGGCAGCAACTTTTAGGGTTCAAGAAACTCCATTTCTACTGTGGCTAACTTTCCAATCGATGTTTGCCGTGATAGGTGACCCACGGCTCTTTTTCTACCGAGCGAACTTATTCCATCGATCGCTTTCTCAAAACGGATAAAATGTTTCCGAGGTAAAACGAATTTATGAAAATGCTTGACAATAAATCTGTAGCGCATACATGACGGCAGATTCGAAAAATCGTTTTTCATGCTCGTACGAATTGAGGATTAAAACAATTAATTTTTCGTATGAAAGCCTAGATCCACATTCTCATTACTTTCTTCGCGAAGTACTGATGCTTGTGAATTGGAAATAGGCAACAGCAAATACATTAGTAGATTGGAATTGAATAGATTTTTATACATTCCTTTGGAAATTAATCGATTCCATTGTCCGACAAAATTGGACGTCGTGTTCTAAATTAAAATATTAGCATCGTCGGTGCATGAAATAAATGTTCGACTTGCGAATGTCGAGGATGCTTTTTTGTCCGCATAGGATGAATTTGCCCGAAGCGCAGAAATTCTCCGTTGCGCGGACGAATTACGCACGCAGATCGGGCGACAGGTTTTCTAGCTCAAACACCGTTCGCCGTATGGAAGGAGCAGGTTCTAGCCGGTGAAACTGGCTGTACCTGAAAGTGTAATGAATAATAAGTGGACTAGCTTGAAGCTGTCGAGAGATTTTATCGAGCCCACTGTCAACATCCAACTAATATCGCGTACAACGTGGCGGATTAATTGGAACTGCCCCGAGGTCTAAGCAGTATTTTCAGGGGTTTAAATCGCGTTCACATGACACCGCCTGTGTGTTTCCATGCACTATGACCCTCGGCGACGGATATATACCTCCCGTAGACTTTGAGGAGGAGTCGTGATAACCGACGACCCAGAAGAAACTTCGCAGACCGTACCTTTAGGGAGTAGGACGAGCAACCACGTAATTTTTCTCCCTTTTCGTTTGTCTACCTCCCGCGAACCGACTGTTTATACGTCCCTTGGGCTCGAATGATTGTCATCTCAAAATTTCAATGTATTCCCTGCAAATTATTTTTTCGAATTTGGGATGTTATTTCGGGAAGTCAGGGAATTCTCAGTCTCCTAATCTTAAAGTGCATTCTTTTAGCTTTAATTTGAGACCAGAAACGCTCAAAAATTCCGTCGGGAACATATCGAAAACGCTGCTTGAAAATTTCCGATTTTCTGCAAACATGTAAAAATCGTTTTTTGCAAATTGCGATGTGATTTCGGGGTCGCACTAAATTCTCACCTCATCTATCTCAAAGTCCATTCTTCCAGCTTTAATTTGAGACCTCGAACGCGTATTTTCAGTAGTCATTTTTAAACGAAATTTTCAGGGTACGTGATTAGTAGTAGGTCATGAAAGTATTTTTGAAGAATCGGTCTTTTCGGCTTCTTGATGTTCATTTTAAGGTTCGTAAAGGATCGCTCCATGCGGCATTGTTCCCACAAACGATTTAACGATCGCGGTTATCGTCTACGTGTTCGATTGCGATCAAAAACGAATTTGGGACGTTGATCGACACATGTCCGCAGCGAATTTTATCGCGGATGATCTAGCAGACAGAATTACGACGTTTGATCGGTCACGAATTTTATATCAGGCGCTCCGGCAACATAGGAAATTACGTCCCACTGTCGACGCTGATACCAAGAACGTTCAATTTCGGAAACTGCGGGGATCATAAGGTTCTTTTCTCTTTCTCGAATACCTTTTTCATCTAGCAAATAATTCAAATGATTGTCCTAAAAGATCAGAATGCGAATGGTGACGCCATCGGACGACGATGCTTGCAAGTTTCGATCTTCAAAAAGCTGTAAGATAAATTATCGAATCTTTTTCTAAGCACTGAATTGTGATAAATCGTCAGCTGAATTCCATTAAATGGAATTAAACCTATAGTGTCATATTCATAATTTCGTACCTTCAGTAAATATACCAAGTTACTATCAGAAGTAAAAGCGTCTTAGAGTATCTAGGAACAGAAAACGAATTTTTATTTAAGCAGCTGAATTGAATTTGTAGCGAACGGCAGGCGCGAGGATAAAAGAAGAGGATGCTCGATAACTAGCCGCGTTGGGGGAAGATAAAACTTTACGAGAATTCTACGAGCGACCTAGTCGTATAATTGTACTCATCTTTTATAAAATGCACCAGCACATGTTCTCGTTTCCATTCGACGTCGTGCACCAAATGGCTCTCCAACGACGAATCGATTTCGCCAGAGTCGAAATTTATGTTCACCACAGAAGTATCGGAATCACGTCCACTCGCCTGCTTTATAACCTCTGTCGTTCGTTGGGGCAAGATTCATGATCATTAGTCGTGCATTAAAATCTCCGAAGTCATCCACTGTTCAAGGAGAATCACCGCTCTCGTGAGTTTTCGCAGATTTGGCAATTTTTAATCGATCTCTTAATATTAACCGTCGAAAGGCAATAAATAGGAATCTAAACCCTGACAATTTAATCTAGTAATCCTGTAGATTTTCGCGAGAAAATGTTGAAAGTCCAAGCCTTAATGTTAGGAATTCGCTGGTTTAAAAGTTAAGCGTGTAATTTGTATCGACAATGAGAGCTTTTCGTCCTAGTACAATCGCGAAAACCGGATCGATATTTTTACGCGCTTCCCCTACACAGTATTTAATATTTATTTATTCAAATATCTGGCACGCTTCACGTCGACATCGATGTCGAATGGCCGTGTTACCATTTCAGCCGCACCGACAGATTTTTAGTATTTTCCCCGGAAATTTTCGCCTATAGACTCACTCGTCACCGTTTTTTTTTTCCAGTTGGCCAACGATTGGCTCGTCGATGCGGATGAATAAATTTACATTAATCTACATTAATGCAATACACTCGAGTTCAAGACAGCTCGATGGATGTGACGCGACTTGATTACTCGCTCGCTTCCTCACCCACAATCGGTAATTATTATTCCGTTTACATAGACTTAAGATCGCTACAGACATTGCATCTTATGGGCATTTCTCTCAAAGCTCCCGTTTACCATTTACCATCGAAATTTTACAAATTTAGGCGTATTAGCAAGAATTGTATTAAAACGTTTCCTTCGTAGTTTAACAACGAACTCTACTTGTGGTTTTCGACGACGCATTCACTCGAAACTACATCGCCATGATTGCCACGAATTCCGGAGTCTCTGATCTACTATACCTCTTCTGTACTTCTACAGAGAACACCTCAAGTTACTGGACGTGTTACCATGTGCGATAACACGGTTACCAACGCGCAATGCACCGTACATGTAAATACTTGAATTGTATTTTAACACAATCATGTAACAATTAACAATGAATAAATAAAGACGATTAAAAGAAAAGACTGTGTGTAAATGATTAAATCCTCAATTTTTCCCGAATGTCCCACTTTTCGTTGACTTCTACTACTGAAAATTTCGTGCCACCTCCTTTGATATCATGTACTCCTGATAAAACGCACAATTTTTCGAAAAATTTGGGAAAATTTCGAGCGTCTGGCTTGTCGTTGACTTCTACTACTGAAAATTTCGTGCCACCTCCTTTGATATCATGTTCTCCTGATAAAACGCACAATTTTGCGAAAAATTTGGGAAAATTTCGAACGTCTGGCTTGTCGTTGACTTCTACTACTGAAAATTTCGTGCCACCTCCTTTGATATCATGTTCTCCTGATAAAACGCACAATTTTCGAAAAATTTGGGAAAATTTCGAACGTCTGGCTTGTCGTTGACTTCTACTACTGAAAATTTCGTGCCACCTCCTTTGACATCATGTTCTCCTGATAAAACGCACAATTTTCGAAAAATTTGGGAAAATTTCGAGCGTCTGGCTTGTCGTTGACTTCTACTACTGAAAATTTCGTGCCACCTCCTTCGATATCATGTTCTCCTAATACAAAAGTCAAATTTTTCCGAAATTTTCGAAAATTTTGCGAAAATTCTACCGTCTGACTTGCCGTTGACTTGTACCACTGAAATTTCGAAAATTTTCGAGCGTCTGACTTGACGTTGACTTGTACTACTGAAATTCGGATACCTCCTTCGATATCATGTTCTCCTAATAAAAAAGTCAAATTTTCGAAAATTTTCCGACGGGAAGGCGGGCGAAAGAAGAACACGTTCGACACTTTGGGCTAGTTTTATTAATTCAATTAACAACGTGTTTATAATACTCTTCATCTCTTCCTCTTATTTATAATTACATAATTGTAATGAACTGTTTATTGTTTTCTTTAGACCCGTCGTCTTTCAACATCTTAGCGTAACTCATTCAAAGTCGCGGACACACGCTTGCAGAAGCACAATAGGATCAATCACGGTCATCATCATCACCATCATCATCATCATAATCATCACCATCACCCTAGCCATCCTCGACATCCTCGTAATCATCCTAATCATCGGCAAACCCAATCGGTATCGTTAATCGTAACAGTCGTCGTCAGATAATCCACTCAACGCACCTAGTACTTAGTTTTTACTGGATATGGCAGCTACAACTTATAAGAAATATTACAAAATCACCGAAGATTCGTTCGTTCATCTTTGCGTCCACGAATGGTATCGTCACACTCACACTAAACACGATTCATACCGGGCACCGATCTCCTCCCCCCACGGGTATTTTGTTCTCATCATCATCAACATCTTCTGCACACGACGATTCTTGTCAGTTTAACGATTTCAGACCTGTCTTCGTGGGCCTGTTCGGAACGTTTGTCGGACAAGTTAAATCGCGACGGGTTCCGTCTCGGACGTCGCCTAAATTACACAATTTGTTTCCTCCCCATTGCTCTGTGTCATCACCGTGACATTACTATCTCTCTCTCTCTCTATCTCCAATCTGTCCGTACATCGGCGTACATACAACCGTATTTAAACCGGATTGGTTAATCTCGCTTCAACGAAGGATCAATGCACGCGCCCGCGCAATCTCTCTCTCTCTCTCTCTCTCTCTCACTTTCTTTCTTTCTTTCTTTCTCTAAGTAAATACAGCGCGCGCGTGTGTTCGATTAGGAAGAACAGAGTAAAACGTGTCGTGTGATTACACGCGGTCCGCGGGGCCACGCGGAACAGTGTATGCGTGTATTATTCGTGTGTGCGTATATTTATTCGAGATCTTTACAAGTTAGTTGAGCTGTAATCGAACAATTTCTGAACAAAGCCGCGCGAGTGCCGATCGCATTCGTTTTTCATGGGATCGCGACTGCAAGAGATTCACACAATACCCCGTCCGTACACGCATTCACTCCTTCGTGCTATGGGTTGCATATGCAAATTTTCTCTTCTAATTAGTCTTCTAGTAATTCAGTATTAATTAGTTACACAATTAATTTATTGAATCGCTTCTTTAATTAATTACCTAATCGTTAAATCTGTATATCTCGTGGATCCGCGTTGTAATGCTTCTTTTTTTCATTTTCTCTTCACCTTACGGTACGTAGAATAGTAATTTTCTGAGTCGTGTGTATAGTTTAACCGTTTACATGTCTCACACACACGCGTATTGTGCGCCACGTGTGTCGCTCTCTGTCTCCTCTGTGTGTGTCAGTGTGTGTGTAGATCTATCTCTCTGTATGTACGGTACGTATGTCGGGTATGTATATGTCGCTATGTGCGTGCGCCTGACGTGTGTGTGTATGTGTGTGTGTACGTGTTCTACAATTGATTTGTATTCTCTTATCCATTTTTTTACTCCCCGTTTTTCCGGTTAACGCGAGAAGACGGTGTTTTTTCGTATTATTTCATTATAGCTGGTATATTCTATCTATTTACTTGAGTTTACGTGTTTATAAATATCGTATAGTAAACCGCGTTTTGTTACTTCGTCATTCAGTTATGCGCTTTGTACAAGGGTGCAATGCGAACCGAGTGATATTCTTTTTTCGTCTTTCACTATCTTTTCTTCTTCTTCTTCTTCTGTTTATTTCATATCCCGTTTACGGTCGACGGTGTGTACGTGTGTGTATTCTGACGTGTGCGGAACGTAACTCACCGGAGAACCAGTCCGATCGAAAACCGCGGCCCGCCATGTTCTCGAGGACGTCCGAAAAGCTCGGAAACAGCGGCGTCGTCGAACGGTTCTTCGATGGACATCGGCGGTGGGGAATTAGGTGTGCTATCCTAAGCAAGCGACTTGCTCCCGATTTCCTACGAATTTTTCCAGGCAAATCCCGATCCGTCCGCTTTCGCATCGAACTCGCCATTCGCTCGCGCGCCGACAAATTTTGCTGATGCACATCCGAGGCAAAACCCGAAGAAACGTTGTTGTTGATAACGCATGAGGGAATCATACCTTGCTCTAAGGCAGCGAAATCTGGGGCAAAGGCCGAGCAAACGGTTCGTTGACTCTAAACGCTGATACTTCTGCCAGTCCACCCTCTTTTTACCCCCGGAAAGATGCCCCAGAAGTTTGACCCGTTTCTACTTCCGACGCGCCCTCTTGCAGCTGAGCCGAGCTACTGATTGGTTGCGCGCTGCCGACGCTCGACCCCCATAACCCCACCTCTTTTGAGTTAGGGCCCCGTGCACCGGAAGCTCGCGAACCATCAGTTGTAAACGGCCCTGAGCTCGCAAGGTCGGATCAAGGTCATTAGAGCTTTAGAGCAAGGTCAGATCTGCTTCTAGATTCCCATCTTTAACCCTTTGCCCTCGCAATTGCGTTCCGAGGTCTCACGCTGAAGCGCAACATTTAATTTTGCCGGACGCTCTATATACACGATGGTCGAAATTAAACCCCTATTTCCCTAAAACCAACGTAAACAAGTCGATCGAGCAAATTTGTCGCGCGCGCGCAAACTCGTGCCGAGTTCGAGAGTTCCTTGCAATGCGGATCTCGCAACCAAAATGAACAGCGTTTTGCTCGCGACAAGCGCGCGCGTTTTTCGGCTAACTCTGAAGAAGGTTTGCTGGGCGGGTTTCACGCGAACCGAAGAGGGCTATCGCGAGAAGCGCGACGTAAAGAAGAAACCGAAAAGGAACAGGACAGTGTGTCGGAACGGAACGAAACGAAACCGAGAAGAGAGACGCGATTCAAAGAAGAGTAGCGCTCGCGCATATATACCCGAACGTAGGCTGTCGTCGATGACGGCGAGAGCCTCCTCGTAGACGTGTATTCGAAGTACTAGACGAAATCGGCGAAGATTCTCTCCTACTGCTTAAAATTACAAGTAAACGACTAGTTTCGTCGATAGTCCGACGTACCTTCAACTTGAACGGATTGACTATTTTTAACGGTGGGCTCAGACTATCGACCAGCGCTGTCCTAGTTTTCTTTCACTTCGTGTGTAAATAGTTTACAAGAGAGTACGATAAGAGGCAATAATAGGTTTTTCTCTTTACGGATAGTCGATTGACAGATTTCTCGGTTAAACGGTACAAGCGTGTGTGTTGTTCGCTCGCGTCGACATTCGCGAACAGCTCGAACGACCGTCCCCCCCCCCCCCCCCCCCCTTTGAAACACCCCCAAACCCCCCCCCCCCCCCCCCCCTCGTCCTTTGAATCAACAACAAACCCCCTCCCCGTACCCCCGCGCCATACCGATAATTTGTCATTGTTTTATTCCCTGAATCCGCGTCCGATGGAGTGCTCGTTCGATAACTCTTTGGTAAATAATTCGCACGGTTCTCTCCCGTCGCTCTCGTTCGCCTCCGTTGATCGCGTCGACGACCGACGAAGAACGTGCGACCATGAGATGCCGTGTGTGTGTACGCGTGTGTACGTGATATAAATCGACGGCACCGGGAATGTCTCGAGAAGGAAAATGCGAAACGAAAGAACGGAAGTCCGGAGGACCGGGACACAGAGAGAAGAAAAGTCGAAAGAAAAGATGAAAACAAGGCGAGATCGGCCGTGGAGAGAGAAAGAGAGAAAGCTCTGTGATCGCCGAAGAGTCTTCGGGAAACGTTGACCATTTTCCTTTTCATTTCACGCGTGTGTGCGATCGTTGTCCGATCCTCTTTGAATGCTCCTCGAGGGGGACGCGTTCCGATCCGAGGAACGCTGATTATCTGAATCGTTTTGTGTTTTTCCCTTGCGTCGTATTTTTGATTGTCGTGTTCTGCGCCCCGAGGCCGCAACACACCCAGCTTTGTCTCTTTGCCTCTCTCCACCCCGAGCGATACACAGCGACGAACAATATAGAGTAAAATCGATAATGTTGATTCGACAGCGGCAACAGCAGCAGCGATGGCGGCGACAGCAGCATCAGCGGCAGCAGCAGCGACAGCGACAGCAGCAGCAGCAGCATCATCAATTGGAGAAAATAATTCTTCGTGAACACACGGCCAAAGTGACCGCCCTCGCGATATTATCGTGCTACACAGAGATCGGTCGCAGGATCGACGGTGAAATGTATTCATTCGTTTGTTCGTTCGATTGGTCCGACGTATATGTACGCGCCTGTCTGTCCCGAATTCGCCACGGTATTTCCGATGTTCAGCGAGCACCGCGAATAGCTGCGGTCCCGTCCAGGGAACGTCACCGTGCTCCCCGCGAAACGATTCCGATTTTCAAGATTCTCCGACCGGCCGTTCGGTGGATCGCGATCCGACGATCATAGCTTCACGTTCGACGAGCCGTTGCAGTCTGCGATGTTGATGTGACGGACTGGCGTGGTTCGCTGTCAGTAGACCCAGGACACCGGCACCCATTGCGGTGTCGTATGGACCCGTTCGATCGCGGCCTCCAGCTGCGCGATCGTGTCCTCGATGTCGTTGTTCACGATGGTCAGGTCGAAGAAGTGACCGTACACCTGCTTCAGCGAGTCCGATTCCTTCGCTAGTCTCTCCAGGCTCCCGTCGCACTGCAACCAAAAATGCACGGCTGTACCCACCCGTCCCACAGTCTGCTGCGTGACTTGTGACGTCACCAACCAGAGGTAGTATCCCGTTAGAGTCAGACCACTGTCGGTAAAGTCGTAGATCGGTCGGTAAAGTTAATACAGCGGTCGGTAAAATCAATACAGCGGTCGGTAAAATCAATACAGCGGTCGGTAAAATCAATACAGCGGTCGGTAAAGTGGTAATACGAGGTGTTCGTGGTTTTCAAAACATTTCTTTGCGGTAGCTTACGCAAGCAATAAAGAAGAACAAAGTTTACGAATTTCTCGCTACTGGAAACATTTGTTTGGCAAACTTTCGCAGTCATTAAAGAAGTTCGTTAAAGTTTTTGCTCTTGCGTTTCCTATTATAAAGCATTTTGTAGTGTGAAATTTCCTGTGCACACCGAAGACTAATAGAAATTTGATTCTGATGAATTTTTTCCCGTAACAAGTCGCGACACAAACAATCTAAGTTAGGGCAGCGAATTTCTGGTTAAGTGGAGGTGCCGAGGCTTCATAATCTCGTCAATGGTCGATTAATCGTCTAACTAGTTAACCCCGTGGCGATAGTTAGCTCCATCACGAGGAGAGATTAACGATCGATGGCACGGCACTTACGTCGGTCATGTTCTGGAATACTGGAGCAGCGATGAAAACGACATAAGGCGCAAATTCAGCGGTGCGTAACACTTTCAAGGCTTGTGGTTCGACGTCCAATATGGCCACCCTTCCCTCTTCATGGATTTTCCGAATCGTTTCGAGCTTCGTCCCGTACATGGCATCTTCGTGTGTGCCTACAGCAACAACAACGAATATTATTCCATCATTAACTAATTCGATTAACCAGCACGCTGTTCGAGATGACTTTTCTCCACTCACCGTATTCGAGGTATTCATTGTCTGCTATGTCAGCCATCATCTCTTCGTGCGATACGAAATAGTAATTGCGACCGTTCTCTTCGTCGTTCCGCGGAGGCCTCGTTGTATCTGCGAAACAACATTCCATCGTGGTTGTTGATCGATAATAATGTCGCTTCGAAAGAAACTTCCAAAACGAAAAGTTAACCAAATATTTTAGGAAATTAATTAGTTCCTCGAAGGAAAACAGTCGTAAAAGCTGGTTTACGTTATGATTGATTGAAAATTCCAAAAAAAAGGGGGGGAAAGTCTGTTTTTCTACTTACGTGGAATAGGATAGGCGTATTTGTCGGGATGCTTCGCGATGATCGTATTTTTTATATGCCGACGACCAACGCCATGAGCTCCTAATAAGACTAGTGTTTTCCGTTGGAATGCAGGGTCTGTTGACACAATACAAAAAGTATTAGCGATAAATTGAAGGAAAGTGGTGCGAAGAAAAAATTACACGACATACGTATACGTGTACAGGCAAGCTGTTCTTTTTTTTTTTCAAGTAACGATAGAGACAAATGTTTAACTTACAGGGTAGCTTCACGACCTCCTCGTAGGTGACCAGATCCAGCTGGTCAAACACCGCGTTGTGTTTTGCGAGATACTTATCCTTGTATTGCTTCTTTTTTCGGCCAAATATTGAGCAATTCACTGGAAACGTGAAACATCCGTTAATCACATACTTCGAAATTAATCTGGCGACTTAGGGGACCCGGTTATCAAAATATTCTGCAAACGAAACGGATCCTGGTCCGATATTTGCAAATCTCTGTAGAGTATTACCTATGTATATCGTCGTTTATGCTGCATTACCAGACAACAGAACTAACAAACAAACTAATAAATCAATTATTCAAATGGTATTTAACTGGTCAACTGGCAACATAATCATCTATACTCGTCAAAGAACTAAGAAATAATCGAGAACAAAATTTCTTCAAACAGTTTCTCTAATGCTACCGATTAGCTTCAATGAGCCATGTTTCTTTCTTCTTCTTTTTTTTTTCTTTTATAATACTACGTTACACGACCCTTTAATTATTCGGTGTAACTCTAGCGAAATTATTTACAAGAAATATTCAACTGTAAAGAGAACAACGTATGCAAGCTGCTTTCTCGTAACATGGGAACAACGTTGGAAAAATGGATTTAGTTGCTACGAAATATTGTTGAAATTCCAAGCCGAAATCGAGAGACGCTAATTATTTTTTGAAACTCGTAGAATTAAATTTCAAATCCATTCTTACAATTTCTTCCACGCGTTAACACGTTCACTGCCGTAGAAAAATAGTCCCACCGTCGACGCGATAAATAAATACAATTTACAGAAATCTTTTGCAACTGTTGAATGTACAATTTTGAGTATAAAAAATTAGGCGGATACTGAAAATGGTAACTTCGTTTGACGGTGAACGTGCGGTACTCCTGAATATAACCAGAAAGTCGATTAGAATAGATAAAGAGTACAGTGAATTCTCGATATATGTCAGCAACGATGTATGTCAGCAACGTTGTATGTCAATAGTCCTGTTATGTCTACACTCCTCGGCGTCCAAGGTCTCTCGAGTTTTGTGACCTCTTGCGGTTTATGCTCCGCGGTAGTGGGGATAATTCCGCGACGTTTATCATCCATGCCTTGGCGTCATATATAGAGAAATCGCTGTACATTACCGACGACGGAAATTATTCCGTGAACATGTACAGATGAAAATAAAACAGAAGAAGTAGTTTGTATAATATAATATATATATAATATATATATATGTATATAATATATGTATATTATTAATTACTATGACATTCATAACGCACGTTCCTTTAATTCAAAGTGTGACGTGTGATATATATATATATATAGGCTGTATTTCAAACATTTAGCAGTCTCTATGCTAGTCAGCATCCTCCTCGAAACGTTCGAACAATTAGCAATTGTACGCGCGCAATAGAAGTAAAGAGCTACTCCGTAGAAATATGTCAATCTCCGTGTAAGCGTATTCTTGTCTAAATGGTAAAAGAGATTTCATTCAGTCAGCCAGTTTACATAGAAGCCATAACCATAAAGGAGGGAAGTGGGATTCCCACAGTGAGATGGGTGTTCCAGCAGGTCACAAGATAAAAGAAGAGGACTACCGGGTAGTCTAATGCGTAGACCTTGAAAACTGGTGTCGCGATCAGAGCACGATCATGATGACTTTGAACGAACTCGCGATACTCACCCCCCAGCGAAACCAACTACCCTCGAAGTTTCTTTTTGACGTAACGTTATCATTAGAAGGCCTGTTTCCGCTCGGCAAAGTGTTAATTTTCACGGGAAATGGCCGTAAGATTTCGCGGAAAGTAAAATTAAGTCTTTTCCGGTTCGTTTCGGATTTTTTCGGAGAAATTGTGATTTCGGAAAAATCACCTGTAAATTTATCGATCGATTCTTTACTCTCCCTTCGTTAACTTTCCCTCGGTTTTTCGACGTTTCTCAAATTCGTCGCGTTCTTTCGTAGATCGACGTGATTAGAGCCCGGCTCTCGTTCAAACTGTCATCATGATGATGCTGTGACGATGTGCTTGCGAGTGGAATCGTGTGAGACAAGCGTAAGTGCATGAAACGTAGCGAGAGCATGCATTCGAAGCACGCCGCGAGAAAACATGTTTCGTGTCGCGAAGAGTATTCTTGCTGCACACAATCGGTCGATTTAAAGCGAAGAGACTACTCTCCACCGTTTCCGTCGATGTTCGCGGACAGAAAAACCAAAAAAAAAAAAAAAGAAAAACAGAAAGTGTTCTCCCGTCTCTCTGTCTATGGAAACAGTGTGTCCTACGAGTTGCCAATAAAACCTGCGTTTCTCGGGTTCGACGACGTTAAAAACGCGATGTTCGCCGATCTTGCCCGAGACGCGACTAACAAGGAATAAGCGAACTCGTTTCAAACATGGACGATTGCCTAGTGAAAATGACTGGAGACAGTTGGTTGCATTCTTCGCGCAAAACGTCGGCACACCTTCGACGATGCGAGAACAAATTTTTCCAAGCGAGAAATAAAAATTCCAGGAATTACCGGGGATGTTTCAATCGAATTAATTAAGTCGAATTGATTGCCAGACGCGAAAGGGAATTTTAATCGCTGGCCCTGGACATCTTTACGAGAAACGACAATTTCAGAATTACCGGGAGGATTTTTATTCGAATTAATTCGAATCTTTTCCTAAGAATTTTAAAAAGTTAACTGTGGAGTTGAATTTTAAAAACTCCTCACGGAATTGAAACCGAGCGTGGACGAATATACACGTCGAAAGCAGGCGAAATGCGGCTATTATAAAAGCCAAAGCCCTTGTAAAAGAATTGCTTTTTTATTCGATAAGAATTTACCAATTCTTTAACGTTAACTTCACCGCAATAGAGTTTCGGATTGACGAGTTAACTGGTTAAGGGGTTGGAGATAAAAGAACAATTATCATTGGAGGCTTTAAACGTTGCGAAGGTTTTTCTCAATTTTCCCCGTGAATCTGCTGGGTGATTAATCGCGGTGAAAATTTGTGAAAATTTGTGCCCGGCGATCGAATTTGCGCCGACAGATTGCGAGTCAATCTGTACTTCGATATTATCAGCTACTGCAGGATGAAAATGTTGGTCGACCGTTGCGCCGGCGTTTAGCACAATATCTCGCCGGCATGATAGCTCTATCAGGATCTCTAATATCACGGGCGCGCTAATATTACCAAGGTCTGATTAAACTCGTTCGAATTTAGCGCGGGAATGACCGAACCGTACTCGCAACAAGTTCGGATCCTGAGGCAGGATCATCGTTGCTCGTGTGTTCAATGCAAGAGGAAAGCCGGCGGTTTTTGCTTGCTCGAAATGATCGACGAAACATAACGCAATGACACCCCCCGGCGGTTGTACGCGACTCTGTAAAACAGCGGCGAACGTTTTCAACCGGATTACGTGTAACATGCCCATACAATCATTCCTAATATCGAATATCAATCATTAATTAATAATGCACAGACTGGTAACAGAAGCGTACACAGTAACAGTATAGTAATTTGATCCAACAAAGCGCTAACATGTCTCTCTGCGAGTACACCTCGTCGAGTCGGGGCTAAAAGTTTCCTTTTTTTTTTCTCTTTCTTTCTTTTCTCGGCAAATTTCGAAAGCGATTCAACAACGACGCGTAGTAGTTTATGGTCTCGGTAGAGAAGACTGTGTGTGTACGTTCTCTCGATATATGTCCCGAGCATACAAAACTCTCGGAACTGTCCCCACTGCCGAAACCCCGAAATAGGATCTCCTATCCGATTCTTGTCAGCGGCTGGACCCGCGTCGTGGACATGTATCGAGAAAACGCGTACAATCAGGGAAGCATCATCACCGACTATGCCGAAGTCCGTGTGATTCGTGACGATGAGGCGCGTCGAATGATCGCTCGCCGTTTTGCAAAAGGTTTTTTCGTTTGTCCGTTTTGTTTGATACCGGGCGGTTTTACAGCTCGCGGGTTTTTTCTTTTGCCGTGTTTGTTCTTGTTTCTCCGAACACCGTGGACGATTTTCAGTCGTTCCCTGTATATCTGTTCGCTACAGTGAAGCGTATCCTTGGAACTCCCGTCCAGAATTAATTGCGTGCATTGAAAGCACGTAAACGAGTATTTTGTACTTCATGCGGACTACACGGTTCTACGTGACTCTACGGCACTGTATACCTGAAGGCAGAGTCATACCTGTCGAACCGTCGCAGCCTTCGGTGTGAGAAGAACATCCTCCTTCTCCTTCAGCGTCTAGCCCCGCACAACACACAACACAACAAGTGTATCACTGCAGCTAATTATTTGTTTATCCTCGAGCTACCGTACCCCGTCACGCTATCGTTCGAACACCTCTCGAAACGCTAAGTGCTTTCTCTCCCGAATTTCACACACATTTGCGTCGTTCGGGTCCGGAGAGAAGAGGTCACAGGTCAGGCCGATCAGGTCGCTAACTAGGGCCTGCAGAGACGACGATAAGAATAAAGAGAGACGGAGGACATCTTGAATTGCCCACGTGTGACGATTATCGGAACGCTACGTTGACCCAGGAAATAACTGAAGGTCACGCGAGTAAGAACGGGGTGCTGGAAACCTATTCTCCTCGGATCCCGACGATAGCTTACTCAAAACTAATCGCAGAATACACCAGCGCACGCTTAAGTGTCCGCCGCTGACCCCCACCGATTTTCCAACGAAAATGGGACCTAGGTTCGGACACTTAAGTGTGCGCCGCTTGTATGCATCTCTCCTTCCTGTCCGCTCGTTACGCGTATCGCTTTTTTTCCCCCGGAATTGTTGAACTTTTCACCCCGGACGTGAAATTTTGCGACAGAGAAAATCTCGGACAAATGTCAAGGTCGTAGTTTTCTTGTTGGAAATATTGTCGTTTTGGGAGCAGTAGTTTGCGAACAATTTGTAACTATACATCCACCGTCTTTCGGTAATTGTCGAACTTTATCCGTTTCATTCATGCGTGTACTTAAAAAAAAAAGATAAAAGAAACGAATATGACAGATACAAATGTGTCAGACTATGCTCTATACTCTATTCTTCTTAAACAAAATCACTAAGTCGAACCGTAACGATTAGTTTACCAAATGGGGGAACAGAAACACTACTTTACGAACAATGTTAAACGTTCTCTAAGAAGAAGCTGTCAGGGAATCCTAATTGCGAAACATTCATCTGAAATAGAAATGGCAATGACACTTTAATTCGTAAGACTCTTAAAGTAATCGCGGATATTATGGTCGGCGGTGTGGCTACGGTACAATGAAACGTACGAATTGTAAATTATTTCGCGTTAATGGTTTGTTTTTTTTTTTTTTTTAAGAATAGGTCGACAGAAGGTCGAGTCGATTTTTCGATCATTTATTTCCGAGCTGATTGATTCTCGTCCGTGAAAGAACGACCTTCGTATGGTTCCTTACGGCAAGAAATGACTGACATCAAACGATACTACATGCTTCATTGACAACCTGCGCACAGCTAATAACACATACATGACATCATGTTCACCAGCACATTCGTTTCATGACAGTAGCGAGAATAGTGGAGACAAATCGAAGAATTGAACGTGATAGGTTTGAGAATGGATCGATAAAGGCAATGGTAAAACGCGACGGTATATCAATTTCATTGAGATCTCGTTTGATTGTTAGATGCAATGCGATCTGCTGGAACCTATCATTACCCTAAGCAAATTGTTACGCTAAAAGTTTTCAAAAAAAAAAAGAATAAATAAAACTCTTTCCTGGTATAGGAAACCATCGTGAAAGTTAATGACGATCGATCATCACTGGAATCGAAAGACGAAAAACAATTCAGAACTGCGACCAATAGTAAGTGTTCCAAGCAATCTGATGCATACTCTGCTAATCTGCTTCGTATCTTGAACGAATATCGCTGTCTCCGACAACAAACATGTTTCTCCTTGAATGTGGCCCCAATCGCTATAGCTACACGATTTTCATTAAATTAATCTGCAACGGGGTCTGTTCGTTTCGCGAGTTTGCGTGGAGGTTGGAAATAGAATTCGTCAGGAAGCGCATCCTCGTTGCAATTTGTTTCACGAGAAATTTGTCATAAAAGTCAACAATCGCACTTTCTTTTCAATCCGGAAAGTGGATTGATCAACAATCGCATCGTTGTTGCCTTTTAAACCGGCTTGGTCTCCGATTTACGTCAAAGTCTCGATCTAAGTCCAATCCTCGGGACCGAACCGTGACATAGATCGTGTAGGACTACTATTTTCTCATGACGGTGGAAACGAAAAATTTCACAAAATTTCCTGACGTTTCGGCGAAATATTTTACGCAACGAGATTGCACTACCAGTTTTCACTCTAACTGCAAACTCGGTGTACGAAGCTTGTCCACCAGGACCACACGATTTTCCCAAGGCACACGGTTCCAACCCGTACAAGAGACCGTCAGGATAATACCCGGAATTTGTCACGTTCGAACAACAATCAAATTGTGCAACATTTTACCTTGTTCTTGTTTGTTCTTCTCCATCGCCATGTAAGCGATTCGCCGTTCCTGGAGTTCAGGCGAAGGTATCAGGCCCGCGGAACCCGCCGCGTTGTCCTTCTGCGCCTGCCACCAATAGTGATCGTCCTTGCTGATGATCTGCAGTATGTCGCCGGTCTTGAACGCGATCCCGGCCTGCGCGCACGGGATCAGCTCGTCCTCCAGCGGATCATAGTCGAATTGCGCTCGAACGAAAATCTGTTGGCGTGGAAACAATCGAGAGTTGCAATTACTCGTGTCCTTGAACGAACCTTGCAGAACGTGTTACGTACGGTCGCTAGTCGGTATTAGTGATTCTGTATGAAATCGGTGAAATGACATCGAACATCGTTATTTATTCGGACAACGGGGCTGGCCAGGGTGGGGGAGGAAAAGCACCGATTTTCCCTGACTCGGTATTTTCGCGTGTCAGAGCAAGGATTTGTCAAATAAACATTAATTTTGAGGAAAAAGAGACGAAAAACATTGCGAAAATAATTCGTGGTATAGCGAATACTCGATATATGTCGAGGTCACGGGTCTTTCCGGCGTCTTGTATCGTGCAGGAGACGCGTACCCGAGCCATGTGTTGTGTTTACACTCCTCGAGCTTCGTCCCTCGCGGGGTGTACCCGGCGGTAGTGGGGACAGCTCCGCGACGTTTATCACCGAGGCCTCGGCGACATATATCGAGAACTCACTGTACTGTTTGTAGGACATTTTTAACGGGAAAAAAACGGTGCCTTCGGCCCCACCCTGGGCCGTCGTTCAGGGTCTCAGAGTCAAAACAAGAATGTCAACAGTGCAAGAAGATTGGTTCCGTTTATGTTACTGCCGGGTATCCTGGGGGTTGGTGATCGGGTTCGTGGGTGTGGGTGTGGGTGGGTGGGTTGAGGGGTTCATGGAAAGTTCACGGTCTCTCACTCAGATCACCGAAACCATTTAGGTTAATAGAGAATCACGTTAGAAGTAATTAACTCGTTGGCCTGAACACGCGGGCCGGGCAACGTTCGTTCTATCGCAGCATCGATCGCTGTTGATACTACTCGTAATACTTCCAGCTAGGCTATATAGCTATTTGGCAAATGAGAAGTCGATCATGGCGAAAACAAGCTGAAAGATGCGGACGTGTGGCAAGCGTTTATAGGCGATAGTTCTTGCAAAAAAGAGCTTGCGACCAACATGCTCTTCTAAGAAAAAGGGTGGGGGAGGACGTGTGTCTCCGAGTAATCGCGCACATTCTCCCGATCGTGCGCGCCCCGTTTATGGCAGCCGGCACGCGAGACGCGTCCCGTGTCCCACGTTTCGATTTCAGGATCGTGTGTTGACCAGCGATCGATGCGCACCACGAATTCCGTTCAAACACTTTACGAAAGAGGATCTACAATCGATTTACAGTACACGCGTCATCGAATCGGTCCATTACAAAAAGCAGAGTTTAAATTTGGACAAATACACTGTGATGAAATGTGATGCGGCTCGGTGGAAAAGTGGTTGAAAATATTTTTGCATCGTTTGCAGTGTGAGCACAGAATTTGTGAGAATTTTGCCGAGTATCGGGACACTTGTTCGTATCATTTGTTGATTAGTCGGAAATGTCTCGAGGCAATTTGTTTCTAACGCAGAACGCACAGTCGCAGTTCTGCGAATCGTTTTCGCAGAGATTTCGAGGTCGTGTATCACGGTGAAACGGAATGCGACCGCAGCGAATTCCACGTTCGGCAACATGTTCAAACGATCAAAAGGTGAAACGCGATCGGGGTCTCCGTTCGTAAAGCGTTAGTTCGATCGAGCCTCGTAGAGACTTCTCGAGCGATCCAGCCGGCGGAAGATCTATATTTACTGTGAATCGCTGCTGCTTTACGGAAGTTGTTTCTCTCGGTGTTTGTCGCGCGGGTGATCGAGTTAGAAAGAGAAACACCATTCTGTAGTCACATACACGTTCGTACACGGGATGATCACATTGACAAAACGAAGTATGTGCGACGGAGGTGGTTCGTTGCGGTGCTGGGGAAAAACTGGACAGGCTTGAAACAGTATGATACAACCGTGTGAGCAGCAACATCGTTTACGTGTCCGATCGTCGTTTTACGGGATTTTTGACGTACCTGATTCTGTCGCATTCCACTTACTTTTTCTCGAAATTAGTGTGCCAAATCTTCTCTCTAAGCTTCACCTTCTGGGACGAAAAATGTTCGACTTTCTTTCACACGATCCTGCAGATCTTGACGAGAGAATGCCAGGAAGATCGAAGTTTCAGAACGAGGAATTCACGCTCGACTTTGGACACGCGTAACTTTTGAACCAGTGAATTCCTCGCGCTGAAACCACGACTTTTGGGATTCTCTGATCTAGATCTACGGGATTATACAAAGAAAATTTAATACTTTTGGTCCCAGAAAGCGAAGTTCATAGCTCGTTAAAAGAATATCTCTCTCTTCGTTCAGCTCGAAGACAATGCAAAGTCGAAAAAGCTTGCTACCGATTCGATTCAAACGGGCCGAGATACTTTCTAGCACTGAATTCTTCGAGTTTCTTTTGTTTCGAAAATAATGATCCGATGTTATTGGTTGTGGGGGGGCACGATCGAGATGCATTCGTGTGAAAGTTCGTTCGTATCCGAGGGCAAAAATAACGATCTGAAAAACCGCGTTCGATTGAATATGAAGAATGCCCGTTCTTTGTTTTTCTTTTTACGTATGCCGTCGCCTATTTCAAGCATCGATTCGTCCCCAGCGCCGGTCGTCTCGTCGTCCTAATTAGAAACCATTGCAACGATCAGGTTCATCTAGCGATGCATGTACATACACGGTGAAAAAACTCCAAACACGTGTCGGGTGTATCTCGTCGTAGTTTTTCCGTCAAGAATATAAGCTGAAGCAACTGGATGCTGCACAGTATACGTAAACACAGCGGACTGAACACACGCACGCACATACGCACACGGACACGCTTGAAAAAGGCGCGCGATATGCAGAGTATGCACTCGGGCTCTACGTTAAAGTGTGCGAATATAACAAACGGCATATGATGGAATAATAGAATAATGATGTATACAGTGACAATATAAAAGTGCTGTGCGACCTGTCCACGCAACCATGTTGTTTTGCGACGGGAACAAGTCGGGCTGCATGAGCACGTTATGAATTTAAAAGTTTTTCCGGGTGGGGGGCTGACGGGGGGGGGGGGGTGGTGACGGCGGTGTGATGTATGTGTGGTGGAATGAGATTTTGGTGTGTCTGTGTGTGTGTGTGTAACGCAGGAATTCAGCTCTGCACGAATACTGCTCTCGAGATTTGTTCTGCTATTCTGTTTTCTTATTGTTTTCTTTTTGTTTTTTGTTTTTTCTTTCTCGCTCGGTAGATGCGATGCGATTAGACACTGTGTACGCCGCGAGAAACGTTTTGTCGCTCTCGTGTATTTGTTTGTGGAGGATTCGTTTTCGGGTACAGGCAGCGTTTCTATGGAACGCCGTTGTTCTCTTTCGCAGAAAAAAGAAAAGCGACTAATGAACCATCTAAGCACTAATCGGATCATCTATGGCAATTCGGGGTGAGATGGCCCGGCGAAACTGACTCTCCAGTTTGCGATCTTAGCGATTAATTGCGATCTTAAAATTAATTCGTCGCACTACGAATTTTTGTACCCTCAATCCCGTACGATTCAGCGTATTTCAACGAATTGGAAATCAGATTGTAGCGATTTTAACATCTTCTCGGAACGTTGGAAAAATCTATGAAAAAAATCCCGAAAAGCAACGAAACGTTCTCAAAATTCAGGTCGAAATACAATTGAGCTATCGCATGCCAAACTATTGAACAATCTGGGTTGGATGGCTGTGTGCACAGGATTCGTTCGTTCTCGACGGTATAATAATCGTATTTACTCCGACAAACACACGTTTTCCTTCTGGTACTTCGAAATTTAGAAAGTGCTGATATTTTTCGAAAAACCGGGCCATCACTCCCGGACTTACCCTGTATAACAGTAGTGGGGCGAGAAAGTCTAATCGTCTTTCGGGGTTGACTGCTCGAAACGGTCTGAACACAATTCTGCACGAAAGTGGACGCCGTTGCTAATTGCGAATGGGTTCCCACGCATGTTCGCCTCTGTCGAAGCGTGGATCGAATTGGACAATAATCGTGTAGCACAAGAAATCTTTATTCGTCACGACAAATTTGGAACTGAACGTACTCCGCTCAGGAAAAAAGAAATATTCGAGATTTACCCCTGCGGAGGGACCAGATTAGGGTAAAATCAACTTGGCAACGAACGCGTAAAATTGGAAAGTACTTTGCGGAGGGGAGGGGGGCGAAATGGAAAAACTTCAACGCGGAAAACAGAGAAGACTTTCTCGCCGTCGAGCTACAACCCCGAGGAAGGGTGGATGTAAACGAAAGAAACGATAATAGTTAAGCACTAAGACGACGCCAGTGAAGTCGGAGCTAATTGATCGGACATATTCGCACAGAGATTAGCCTTTGTGCTGAACACATACTGAGAGAGTAGTATCGTCTGACAGTTAATTTCTAGGGGACTACGAAGCTCGCGTTATCGTCTGACGATTGCCAATTCGACAGTTTCAGTGCGAGCATCGTAGTCCAGGATCTGTTTGAATCATCAGTGAAAGAGGGAGTGCGTCTGGCACTCTAAGTGCCAACAGAGCGAGAAAGAGACAGAGACAGAAAGATAGATAGATAGAGACGGAAAGACAGATAGAGAGAAAGAAAAATAGGAAGTAAGGTTTCTCCTCATTATGGCATCTCTTGTTCAAAGAATCTCTAGTGACCCGTGGGGGGCGTGGCGTGGGCGAGTAAACTGAAGAAAAACGCAGGGAACGGGGATGATGGTCAAGTGGAGACCTACTTTTTCTGCAGTGGTGGTGTGTGGTGGTCGAATGATCGGGCAACTTGAGTCTGGGTAAATTTTCGAGACGGTCCTGAGTCCTCTCTTTGAGAATAGAAAAAAGATCGGCCGGAAAACCTGAGAGGAAAGTTGACCCGTGGGTCAAACCGGTGAGAACCCGTTTACTCAGACTCAAGCAGCAAACAGACGATAAAATGACGGTGATAATGGTGGTGGTGATGATGGTGGTGGTGGTGAGTGTTTATGTGTGTGTGTCGAAACGTGACGTACGTGTGGGTATGTATAAATGTTATATGTATGATAAACGCATAGCCTTCTAACTACAGCAGTCCAATCACACCAGATCAAGTGGCGGTACTTACTAACACTGGCAGAGGCTTTTTCCTGAACAACTAGAGCGTTGAAAAAACAGAAAAAAGGAAGATCGATTAATTAACATGTTCATCAACTTGATCTCAGACGAATGTTCGAATTCTATATTTTTTTTTCTTTTCTTTACTTTACTTTCTTTTCTTTTTTTTTGGTTCTTACTACTTTTTCCCTCCTCACTTCTTTCGCTTCTTTTCTTTTTCGTTTTCTTTCGTTGCTTGACAAGAATCAACTTGATAAAGAGAACACCTACGTTGGGACGTCGCGCGCGTCAACGCTTCCGAGAGTCACGGTGCGCATTGCTGTGACACACAAGGCGGCTTCCTTTCTAACTCTCCTTTTCGAGCTGTAACAGTTTTCGCCACGGATTGCGATCGAGAGAGAGAGAGAGAGCCCGACAAAGCCCGGAAGAGAGAGAGCATCGTCGAAGCTGCAGAATCAGAGAACCAGAACAACAAGTGTAGCCACGCGGGTCCGCTCTCGTCGGTCTCTCGTCGGTCTCTCGTCGGTCTCTCGTCGGTCTCTCGTCGGTCACGCAGGAGAAACGCTATAATTCGTTTTAGCTCGCCGAACGTTAGCACGCCCGATGCTCCGCGCAAGAAACGCGGCGAACGACCGAACGCGCCAAATGAAATGCGTAAAGTAACAGAGGTGCGCGCAGCGCTGCCGGACAAACCGGACGGAGGGGGAAATGCTATAGTCGGTGCCGAGTGACGTCACGAAACCACAGTGTACAGTCTGGTCCGGACGGTGACTCGGTCGGTAACGATCGTGACGCCATCAGGTGCCACACTGTTGGTACCACATTGGTGACTTTGTGCGGCAACGCTGCGAGACCCCGAAAATATCGGGATCCCAGATTAGGGACGGCTCGGAAAGAGATCGGGTCTGATCGGCGAGTCCTGAATTATATTTCCAGAAAAACAACGGGAAACGTTCCTGAAGAAACATACCTCGGGTTCTCGACAATTTCGGGAATCCCTGTACGGTAGTGCACGGTTAAATTTCCACACCAATTCAGGCACCAGCGGTTCAATTTTCGAGAGCAGGGTATCATCTTTAGCTTTCAAGGAAATTTTATTTTTGGTAATTGTCTTCTTACCTTTATAATCGCTGTACCAGTGGACAGCTGAGATTCCTCCGATTAAAACGAGTCCAAACACGACGTAAATCGAACTATTTTTATCCATTTAAGCACACGATTAAGACGTCAGGCCTAAACGTTGGGACCGTGGGGCGTCAGGGGTGGGGATAGGCGGAGCGACGGTGAGCCCCGCCCCCATTACCCTTCCGAAGCACGGACAGTATACTGCTCCATACGAAAACCGTGAAAGTAGTCCGATTTGCCTCGTGTTTGGACTCATTTTAATCGGAACAATCTCGGTTATCTATCGGTGGGACAATTACAAAGGTAAGACGACAATTACTGAAAGTAAAATTTCCTTCGTTCTCTATCCTCGTCTTCCTCAACTTCGCCGAGGTCAGGACAATGAGTGTTTGGCAGAAGAGTGGGGCGGCTGACTCGTGTAAATTTAACCGTGCTGTAATCATCGCTCCCCGAAATCGCATCGGGACCCGTGCCGAAAAAAATTTCTCGTCCCTGCCCGACCCGATATTTTTGGGATCTCGCACACCTCCAGTAAATAAGAGTATGGCGTGACTCGATTAGGGTGACCCGAGGCACGAATGATCAGGAAGCACGACGGCAACGGGGCACACACTCGGAGCCTCGACTTTTCGTTCCGAACAGGAGGGAAACCAAACACACAAGAGAGAGAAAGAGAGAGAGAGAGAGAGAGAAAAAAATGGTACGGAAAACAACACAACAGAGACAATGATATGGGAACAAATATCCATTTTGCTTGTTCGCAAGCGTCGGGCAACGTTTCACAGGGTTTCTTTTACTCACGTTCAGAGCTACGACATTAGGCGGGCTAGTTACGATTCCCTCTCCGCGGATCTTTTTGCTCGGTACAATGCGGCCGATGATCCGCTCGGAACGGACACGGTTCGAACTATAAAACGTAATGTAATTAAATATTTCGGTCGATTTTTAACGACGATCAGTTTCCGTTGAGAAGACGCGTTTTATCGGTGCGAGGAAGTTAGGATCTTTCGGGCCGCACCGTTCCGGCAAAGCCGCGCACAGTCCCGGTTCGTTAACGTTTCGGAGGACAGTGCATGGGAATGATGGTGGCGGAAGCCCTATTTAGGGGACGCACCTCCGACAATCTCGACCTTGACAAGCTGAGTCTATAAGAACTAACATCCCAACTATATAGTAACGTGTTGGCTGAGGTCAAAAAAATAGATCTATCGATGCAACCAACCAGGTTAGTTCTCGTTGACTCACCCTGTACAGCAGTGGTGGGGACGGTAGGGGCCCCTGAGCTGCCTGCTTCCCCCACCAACGTCTCTTTCGTGCAGCGCGCGCCTTCGCTGCGCAGCGGTGCCTCCGTCTCTCCCCTCCTACGTCCCGCCATAGCCAATCCCTGCGCAGTTTATGCTGTGTATCCACCGCTGCGCAGATAGGATGCGCGCCGCACGAAAGAAACGCTGTTGGGGGAAGCAGGCAGGTCAGGGGCCCCTACCGTCCCCACCACTGCTATCAAAGAACAGTCTCTTAAATGATCGTCGGAAGACTTCAGCCGTCGCTCGTTGTTTGTTACATGGTGATTAACGAACTAGTAATTTATGCTTTTCCAAATATGATACAATCGCATACTTAAACCCTAACACTGATCCAGCATTTTTGCGAAGCGTCAATCAACTTTTACCGATTATCGAGCGATGGCTAAACCGTTCCGAAGGTCATTCAGGACAGCGACAGTATATTAGGTTGTCCCAAAAGTTCGTATCGTTCTCGACTACTGCGCGCAATGCGAATCCGGTATAGTCTTCAAGCAAGCAACGTGAGTACAGCGCGGTTCAGGAAACATAAGCTTGGAAAACAGTAAAACACTAAACGAAAACATGATCGCGCTATTTATATGGGAGAGTGGTCGAATTTGGACCAACCAGCTGGTCAGATCTAATTTATAACTCCTCAGTTGGTACCATTAACAATAACTATTTTTCAAAACCAACTAATCAGTGACACCGCAAAAATTGTTCTTTCTTAATCCACACTGTGGTTCGTCCTAGGTGTTAGTCCAAATTATGCTACTCTCCCGTTCATGTTAGCTGGACTACGGATCTTCAGGCATTCGTGACGAAATGGATGAGAGCCAAAATTGATACAGATATTTTTCGTTTGGCACAAAGATCCGCGGTCTGCTGATCACACCGAATGTTCGCATGATCTTCTGGGACAAGCTGATACAGTGTGAAGGTGAGGAACATCGGAGGCGGGTCCTCCTGACAGGATTCTCGGCCATGACGTCGAATTGCTCCCCGCGTGCATTGGAAGCTGTTCGTCTACTTTGTTAAACAAATCTAAAGAGTGGGGAACGGTGGAGGCGGGGAACGGTGGACCGACGTGTTAGGCGAACATCGGAAGATACTCTGGGGAGGTTCAAGGTGGACGATCATATATATATATCTACACAGTGACATAGCAGGTACTGCACTATCGACAACTCGTCTGGTGGACTGACTGCTGGCTCACGCTGCTGGGTTCCCTGCTCGATTTCCGTTGGGCCTGCACTCTACCCTCGAGATACAGTAGGTGTCTCTCCTGTTACAATAGGCCAACGGGATTCTGGGCCGGCGTCTCGCGAGTGCAGAAGCGGGACAAGACGCGCATCACAAAGCACACAGACAATTCGCGTCGGAGACAATCGCGAACGCGTCCTTCGAGTACCGATTTCGCGAGGACGCACGCTGGTCCGGAACCGTCGAAACGTGAATTACCTTCAAATTTCTCGGCCCTTCACTGGAGCAATGTCCTTCTTTTAATTTTGGCAAATTTTTCCAGACGAAACCTTCGATTTTTAATTTTGGCTAATTTTTCCAGGCAAAACTTCCAATCTTTAATTTTGGCAAATTGTTCCAGGCAAAACTTCCAATCTTTAACTTTGGCAAATTTTTCCAGGCAAAACTTTCAATTTTTAATTTTGGCAAATTTTTCCAGGCAAAACTTCCAATCTTTAATTTTGGCAAATTTTACCAGGCAAAATTTCCAATCTTTAATTTTGGCTAATTTTTCCAGGCAAAACTTTCAATCTTTAATTTTGGCAAATTTTTCCAGGCAAAACTTCCAATCTTTAATTTTGGAAAATTTTTCCAGGCAAAACTTTCAATTTTTAATTTTGGCAAATTTTTCCAGGCAAAACTTTCAATTTTTCGATTTGCTAATCCTTTCCAAGTAGAATTTTCTATTTTTACTGTTGCTCATCCTTCACAGGAACGACCTTGAATTTCCCAACTTTTCTAACCCTGTACAGAGAGAACTTTCTAACTCGAAATTTTTATTTATTTTTTTTTGTCACAGTTCAGAAAGAAAAAATTGAAGTCTAGCAAAATAATTTTATCGTTCTTATAAAAAATCTGCTTTCTTCTTTTAAAAAAGATGGTCTCACGATGTTAGTATCGAGGACATTGGAACTATATCTTTCACTTCTCATATATAATTTAGTGTATAAATATATAAATTAAATGTACAGTGTTATTGTCTTAGTAGTTTCTAAAAGAGAAACACTTCCAAAAAAGCTGCTTTCTCAGTCAACTACCAAATTAACTGCATAATCCAGGATCCAAAAAACCATACTAACTCACGTTTCTACAGGTCCAGAGCAGTGCAGGACGGTACAGTCGACACAGAAACGAGAAATCTCTACAAAAATCCTCTTTGGCTCTCTAACGGCGCACAACGATGTTCACAAAGGCTTCTCTATCGATCGGATCGATTCTCTATCGGAATCTCGAGATTTCCCATTTTCGATCGTCCAGTCCGCCCCCGTAATAATTTTCGATTTTCTACCGGTCCCACGGAGTCGTCCCCATACAAGGGTCAGAATAGCTCGTACCCGACAGGGTGGGAGAACACAGATCTCGGGGTTCATTACTCACACCCCTATTTGTGCAGAGGTCGCATGGGGTCAACCAATACCATACTTTCTCCCTTTTTTTCTCCCTCGAGCAGCACCGGTACCGAAGTCTAATCAAATAAAAAAGTGTACCGAAAGATATCGAACACGAATCGAAACTTCAAGGACCCCATGCGATTGCTTACGGTAGACTTCCGTATAACGCGATCGCTAAACTTCACAATTGCTAGCCGAAGCTTTAGGCTCCTGTCACACGTCACTCTACTCGTCCGAACGTGCTGAATACGACTGTGACTTTCGTTTTTGACGGAAATCACAAATTCCCGAGATGTTCCGGAAAAACAATGTTCCGATCGCATTATACGAGAGTAGTCCACGGTGTAATTGGTTCGCGGGAGGGGTTTGAGCAACGCGTGTGGTACTTTACAAAGGAACATCCTGTGCGGGGGTGGCGAGCGACGGTTGAGAAGTTTACGATCGCGATGGTAAACGGTCGCGGGTGGTGGTATTTGTGTGGGGGTGTTCGATCGATATATCATGATATATCATGGGGCAGAAGAAAACGACGGTCGTCGATGGGCGTCGTGCTCTCGCAGTCTTCCGTTGCGAACGGGCCCGTGTTATAGCGAACGGCCCGCCATAAAACCGCGTTGTTCGTTGTTGATCAGTGCAGGGTAAACGACAAACGCGGGTGGGTGGGTAATCGTCCGTCGGGTACACACGTACGTGCGTGAACGTGAGAGAGATCGGAATCCATGTACAGCGGCTGTGACGGCTATTTCTACGGCAAACAAAGAGAAGAGAAATCACACACGTTTTTTTTTTTGTTTTGTTTGTTTTTTTTTTTGGTTTAGTTTTGGAGGTGATGTGCGACGGACCATGGTTGTTTTTCCAGCAGTTCGTGCTTTATTATATCTTCGTACAATGTGCCGCCGGCGCTATTTCGTAGATACCGCCCACGCTCTTTTCGTTTTGCTTTTTATTTTATTTTTTTTTTTGGTTTTTTCGTTCCTTTCTCCGGCGATACGACACCGAGAGGTTCACGCGGAGAGAACACGAACGCCTCTCTCCCGACGGTTACAACTTCTCGGGTACAATCGGTGTCTTATCGGTTAACATCGATGACATTGTCCGACCTCGGACAAGATTACGGTGGCACACTTACGAAGGTCGAAGGTCCGAAGGTCGTCCACGTCGATGACACACTCGGCATCGTTACACGACTCTAAATGCGGAATCGGAGAGAGCTCGTGGGTCGTTTCTCGGTTCGTAAAAATATAGACAGGTGTGTCTCGCTACCGTGAGAGATACTTGGTTGTTTTGCGTGGGTGTGGCTTGGCAAAAAGGGGTGGGGGAACGGTGCAATTGTTTCACACAAAACAGGGATCCGTCGCGACAGCAGATTTTTGGTCTCTGTACCGGCCAGTTTTCCTCTCTTTTATTTGTTTTTTTGGATATTCCGGATTCTCTTCTTTCGATCGAATCGAGGTCGGATTTTTAACACTTGGACGGCGTGTCCGGATATCTGTTTTCGTTCGTCCATTTTTTAATCTTTTTGAGGTGCAATTTGGTGCAGTTATTATACTCTGATCTAGGCCTGTTTTGTGCAATTCGAACCGTCGAAGCAGCGTAATGGGCTACCGTCATGGGTCGTGTAAGATTAATCGCACATACCATAATCCATTACATCAGCTCTTCTACTTATATATATATACACACACACATATATATATATGTATATATGTATGCGTATCTATATTATAATATCGATAAACTCTTCATTTTCATATAACACTCACTTTACTCTATTCGACACATTTTACAACGCCTTACAAAATCTAGACACGCTGTACCACTAAACATTAGCAAGTACTTGGTGAGTGTGTGTTTGTTTGTGTGTGTGTGTTTGTGTTTGTGTAAGGGTGTGTATTTGTGGAGACCATTTTCGCGATGGCACGATCTCACTGTTGTCATGATTGCAATCTGTACGGGTTGCAAAACGAGACGTGAAACCGCTGAATCAAACGGCGTAAAAGCTATGTACAAGTAATACATAGATTATGTACAAACCGAGACGTAAACGTCACACTTATAACAACGTAATCGGGAATCGAATCGTGGAGGTTTGATTACGGGGGAGGGTGGGGGGAGTTTGCGGTGTACCAATTGGTCGAATTTCTTTTGAACTGGTTCTTTGGCGTACAAGAATTAACCGGCTTTCAGGTTCTCAGAACCTTTGATATATGAAGCTAGAAATCTTGGGCTAAACTTCACCTTGGCAACCCAGAAATTGTTAACTTTCTCTTTTACAATCCTGTACATCTTGGCGAGAAAGTGCTATACATCAACGTTTCAAGGCGAGGAATTCACTGGCTCGAAAGTTATGCGTATTTTAAGCCGAGAATCAAAAGATTAAGGTAACTCGAAGCTGTTGTAAAACGCGCTCGAATTTTCTCTCTTTATTTCACGGTCCGATAAATTTCAGCGCAGAACGTCGTAAAATAACGCGTAACAAGTTACAGGACATTTAACGAAGATGCGAAATTGAATGGCTTCGATACGACCTATATACAAAATTATTAGTCATGAATATAAAATTTGAAATATTGGAAAACCAACGTGGTACGAGAAAGTGAGAGATAAAAGAATCATTCTTCTACGCTCCAAGCAACAATTTATCGAACGATATGCGATTAAATAAAGAAAGGATGAAAGAACGTCTTCAATGTTTCTAGTAACAATTTGTCGAATAATATTTGAAGAACAATTGAATTCGAAACAGCTTTGGAAATTCGTTTGAAGATAGCATGAGCGTCCAAAGAACCAGAATAACGGTGCAGGCCACTGCAATTCATGGTGCATCAATTCCTCTTTATGAGTAGCAATTTGGGGGTTGGGGGCGGGGGTTGAAAAGTGCAAGAACCGATTCGCGTGACCCGAGATTTTCATTAATTAAGCGTCCCGTGTAAACGATTAACGTCTGCGTTTTCAAGTACGAGGGAGGCGAATTGTTTACAATACAATAGTCGTTACAGCAATCGTTGTTGTCGCGTTCCGGGCGAGAAGAGAACCGACGAATTCCCTGAGAACGTGTTCGACGCGTGGACATTGCGCGAGACATAGTGATCGGCGCGCGAACGGTAAGACGCGTCGTAGTTTATGCTACCCTCAGCTGCATGTTCGGAGATGTTTGCACGTTTCCGTGACATTCGTTTGCTACGGTTGTTTTTTAGGGGAGGAGAATCTCGCGTCGGGGATGCGTGATTAAAAGCATGATCGAACGGGGACATGATACTCGATCGGGAAAGTTAAACTGTGCTACTGGAAGCCCGTCGATATCATAGCAATCGGCGATCAATAAAAACGTTTCGCCTCGAACGAAAATAATTTTGTTCGGAAATTGCGAGAAGTGGTGCGGTTTATATATTAAATATTTGAATATTGAAACTAATATCGACTCATTCCGTGAATCGATTTATCAATTGGGATGTATACTCCTATTGATAAATATAAGAGAGATTGTTACTTTCTGGATCCCGTCATATTGCGTAACATTTTGCAAGCTTAAGAATTCGTTCTTCATAGTAATGACAGAGAATAGTAATAAAATACGTTTCACTGTAACTTGTGGTTAATTCTTCGAACAAAATAATTTTTACAATTATGGCTTCGAATTTGTTTCCCTAAGTCGCATAGTTTAAGCGGCACCAGTTTCCAAGCTTTTAGTGCCGTACACACGTCACGTTAATTGTGACGTCACGGTATAAATTAATCCTAAGTAGCTTTAAGATAGAAACATGGAAGCACAATTTAAGATTATGCCGGAGTCACAGTTTTATAAACCAATAGGCTTCTGTATAAAACGATAATTTCCTACGTTATAAAAAACGTCCATTGATCTGTGGTTTCTTATTTTAGGTCCCACAACTCCTTGTATAATATTATTTAAGGGGTTATGCTCAGTCAGGAGGCAAAAAAATGATTTTTGAGAATTGTTTTCTCAGAAATTGTAAGACTTCGACCGAAAAGTATTTGTATTTTAAAAAAGCTTATTTTGAAGATGGCCTAGTAACTGTTTCATTAAAAAATGTTTATCACCCACAAAATTACACCATTTACCATTAGACCATTGTTACCGGGCAGATCCGAAATTAAAAATTAGATTAGAATATTTTCTTTACCGACTAAAGTAAATTATACAATATTACAGATAAATTTGATCTAATTTTTAATTTTGTACGTCTAACAACCACTAACTATGGTCAACAGGATACCTATGACAAGGTCTTCGGCCAGAACTTTGTAACTAATAAATATTTCCAAATAAAAAAATTACTAGGTACTCTTCGAGATGAGCTTTTTCAGCCAGCAATACATTGTCGAAGTTTTACAGTCATCGAGAAAAAAATTTCTCAAAAATATAACCTCTCGGGCACGTTCGCCTAATTTGTCATTAAACGATCTAAAGAAAAAGAGGAACATGTTTCTCAAAAATAAAGCCAATTGAGCGACCGATTTGAGTATGCAACGCGACGTGCAGGAGATGAACATGATCCAGAAGATCCAAAAAGTGATTGACATGTCCCGACCTATCGATCGACTGAACGATCGATCGATCGGCGTCGAGACACGGTCGCCCGATAATATGCACCGACCAAACCACAATGCAAGAGAACTATAGAATATATATATATATACATATATGTATACATAATACGTGTATGTGTGTCGGTCAGAAAGGAAAGCTTTCAACATTTGCAAAGATATCCTTCATGCAGGTGAGGGTATAATGAGGGGTGTAACAAAAGCTTCTTTACGACAAAAAACAACAAACAACATTCCAACATATGTTGTAACGAAAGGTGCATTCCTTACACGCAACTTGATCGCATAATTACTGTCTACCAGTATACATGGTGATCGACCCGACCTTACGGAGTAACAATAATAATAATAATAATAATAACAATAATAACGATAATATTGATAATATAATACAATCGTAATAATCAAAAATGAACGAAAAAACGAGTAGAGAAATGGGAGAATAGATGTGAAGAATACTTGAAGAAAAAACGCAGAATGAAAGGGAGATAATACAGGATGTCCCAATTAACTTGACTCGCGGAACGATCAGAACGGGGATTACTATGCGAGCACCATGAGAACATTGAGAAATCGAGACACTCCGCCGTCATGGTTGCTCGCGACCAACACCATCGCAGATTGTACATCAATGACAGTCGATGGATTTCATGAACGGAATGGAACGAAAAACAGTTATCGTTACGATCCGCATAACTTTTCAGACATTTGTAATGCGAAATTATGGTTCGAGCAATCGGAGAAACGTGCTCTAAAAGCCCGAAGTCATTTCGGCTCCAAATACAAGAAATTATCTGACAAAAATTAACTGTGAAATTAAAGTTCATTCTCGTTGAAGAAAAATTTTGTCCACAACGAATACTCCAACGATTACGAATGACAAAAAGTCATGGATTTCGTTACAATAAACAATTGCTACGGGGTGTCGCGAAATTAAACGACCTCGTTTTCTCAGTACGAGAGCCAGGCAGAGAGAAAGAGAGAGAGAGAGATAAAAAGTTATTACAGTGATTTCTCGATATATGTCGCCAAGGACTGGATGATAAAACGTCGCGGAACTATCCCCTCTACCGCGGGGTATGAGGTGACACGCAGCTCGAGAGGCCTCTGAGGAGTCTAGTCACATGTCTCCTATGTGATACAAGACCCGTGTCATGTTGACATATATCGAGAACTCACTGTGCTTCGTTAAAAATCGAACGGAGCAGGCTTTCAGTGATATGAGTCTGCGAATGACTCCGGCCCGCATACTGCAACGTTCGGTCGCTTAATTTTCAACTTCCATTCGCTTGGTCATCAACATTCACGGAGATGATTAGGTGGATCAAGTGAAACGGGACGTTCTTTGTACGACGAGACAGAAAGAGATAGAGAGAGATAGAGAGAGAGAGAGAGAAATATAAAGAAAGGGGAGGAGAGACAGACAGAGAGGGACAGTATAGAGAGAGGGATAGAAGAGAGAGAGAAAGGGAGAGAGAGAGAAATAGAAACATGCAAACGCGCCGTGGACTCGAAAGCGCCGACCAAAGCGTTTTGTTACACCGCTCGACTATTGAACTCTGCCTTCGTTTTATCTGTTTTGTGGATCTCTCGCTGGCACAGATCAACGTGATTGCGCTTAATTATCCTCTAGCAGCGAGCATACACCGCGTCGTTTCGCTGCGTCGCACACGCGCGGCGCATTTCGTTCGAAACGAGTCGCAGAAATCTTTGAGAGCTCGTCGGAGGGGGTGGCTCGTGATTCAGAACTCACGTCGATTTTATGAAACGCAGCCCCGCGCGGCACGTGTATGCGTAATGCACGCATACATATATATATATGAATATATACGTATGCATGTAACAACCGTACGCCGGCATTTTTCCTCCACGTGAATCGTGAATTCACGGCCGATTCACGAAGCTAGCCAACGTTTTTCAACGACGTCTCTCTCTGTATATATTTCTTTTTTATTTTCCTGTTTTTTTTTGTTTGTTCGTTTTCTTTTTTTTCTCCTTTATCACTCCTGTTCCTTTCGACTCTCGATACTCGTGTCGTTGTGTATACGTGTTGCACTCTGATTACAGTTTCTCTCCGTCAAGGTATGCAACAGAATTTTTTGTTTTTTTGTTTTTCGTTTGGTTGTCGACTCGATAAAACATGGCCGGGATGCAGGTGATTCTTCGTGACAAAGATAAGCCGAATTGTTTCGCTCGGTTCTCGTCGAGAACGATCGATTCGAAGATCGTTAAATATGCGTCAAATATGCCGTCTGTTTTCGTGGACAATTATCCGGGGTGTACGGGTTTCGGGCCGGCTCGGGATCCCGACAGTTTCCGAAGTTCGGGCATCCAAAATTGCGGTCGGGCCGGGCCGGGATCCCGAAAGTTTGGAATGTTCGGTTGGCTGCAGTCGAGTTAGGCTCGAGGCTCGAAAGACGTTGTAAATCGCACGAGTAGAAAGCGGATTTTTACGCGAAATAAAACTGTAGTATATGGTAAATAAAATTATGTAATAAAACAATGCTAATGGTATTTGTTTTTACCGTTTCGCACGACGCTCTTTCACGACCTCCCGAATCGAAATTTGCATTTTCACGCTTCGCGGTTGCGGAACATTGCACACTCCCGGGAACCCGACTCGGCCCGGCCCGGCCCGACCCGAGGCGCTCGGGCGTCCGCGCACCCCTGGTAATTATACCTCGATGAAGAGAGATCGCACGTTCGCAAAAGCAATTTGATTGAGTTCCTGCGTGCGCAGGATTCCGGTGGATTGTCAAGCGACCGATCGGTTGTACCAATGCATCGAAAACAGCGCATTAATCAACAAAATATGCCCATTGCTTCCGCAAACATGGTCCGCAATAACGTCCCATCGAAACATAGTCGGCTGCACGAAAAACCCGTGGGACATACCTAATCGATTTTCGAAGCGAGGGTTTTCAAAAGCTCGCGCACGATTGATCAGGCCACGCGTCGTCGTGACCATTGTTGAACGACGTTAACGTTATCGTGTAACATTCGTTGGCATAATAGTGACTTGATGTTTTTGGAAATTTCATTTATTCGTCGTCCCGAGAATTTCGGGTGCGTACAAACTTTTAGCTTCCTCTGTTTCACACGTTCTTATTGTAAACGTACCGAGCAAACTTTTATCGAACATGGTTTTAACGAACTATTAATTTCAATAGAATCTTCAGGAATCGTTTAAACACACGAGATGTCAAATTGCTCCCGAACTACGCTCAATTCGTTCCAAGAACAAACGAACTAAAGTTTTGTACGACTAGTTTCTCGAGATGAACAATAAATGCTGTAGAAGTTTCAAATAAACATTTGAAAGAAAAGTATGAGACACCTAGGCGAGCTGTTCCTTCATGGAACAGCTCCGTACTAACGTGTGTGTTCTTCGATGCTGTGTATCGTTAAAAGCAATTTGTTACTTGCAAAAGTGTGACGACAATTTGTACATAATAAAAACTCCGCACTATGTCCAACAAATTATATCGATCAGAATATTGTAAATGCTTCTCGAAATTCAGAAAAACAATCCGTCTGGAAGACTATTTGTTGTAAACGCACAGTCTGCTCAATATTCAACTTCGGCTTCGACGTTCGTTCACGTTTCGAATTGTGATCTAATTGTAACGACGATACTCGTAATCAAAGTGTAATATCGTTTACCCAGCATCGACGTGTGGTCAAATTCTGAATGATCCCTGCACGCGTAAATTTAGTCATCACAAAATCACCTTTTCCCATGCTACGCGAAGTAAACACATGATTGAAACACAACCAATATATATATATTCTATGTAAATCTATGTACATGTATATAAACATACATAATACGTGAAGCGGACGAGGGAGTAGGGGAAGTAGGGGGTGGCGGGGTGGGGGCAGGGGATTCAAGTGTTATAGTGTGTAATGTTTGTGCGTTTCAAAGACCATGGCACCGAGAATTACGGTGTCTCGCGCAGGAACGAGCGTAATCGAAAGATCTCGTAGTCGAAATCCGATTACGTTTTCCGTGCGCGAGTATTCGTCTCGAGTGAATTTCGTTTCGTTTGCCGGGCCAATCGACGGCATTGTTCCGTTCGATTGTTGTTCCCGCCGGTGCGTTTTGCGAACCGACGGTCGCCAAAAGTTTGTCGACAAATCGCGAATCGCGCGCTCGGCACCTGTCGAGAAATATCGATTGATCTCGTTCGAAGAATTTACACAAATAAAGTGCGGTAATCGGAACGTGTGAAACTGTTTCCGCGCGACGAACGATCGCCGCGGAACACGCTCGAAAGCAACTAAATCGAAATCTCCAGTGACGAGCCATTGTTCCGGCCATGTTTGTAAATACCTTCGCAAAGTATCTCGTCATTTGTCCCCTCTTGTAATCAAATCGACCGACCCCGCTTTTTGCAGTCATTCCAATTCCTCGAACGGCACCCTCAGGTCTTTCGTGACCCAACATTTTTTGTACGCCGCTTTTCGCGTTTCTTTTGGAACGTTTCGATCAAGCTGTCGATCTTGTACTGTAGAGGTTAAACTTCTCCTTCTGGGACCGGGAATTTGTAACTTTTTTTCATATAATCCTGCAGACCTTGACGACAACATGCCAGGAATCGAAGTTTCAACGCGAGGAATTCTGCGAACTGCTCTTCGCCCCCCAATTACCTAATCTCTGCCAACTTGAACTGTACTTTCTCTTCGAGATCCCGAATACGATTCTCTGTATTTTAATTTACGCTTGGTACGACCTACTCGGACAATTTTAACTAATGATAAGCGTTCGATAGACGCGAAACGAATTTTTAGAAGAAATTACACGGGAACTGCGAACGAATAGGGTGTAAAGAAATCGAATTGCCACCATGGAGATTGCTTCGAGCATGTTCGGCGACGGAAATCGCACACGCAGGAACGTGATATACCCCTCGTTTTTCCGTTGCACGTGTCCTAATAGGAAAAACGTATCGCGTTTCTGAAATAACACCTTCATTAAGCTGAAAGAATGCATAATTTTCAGTTGGACAAACGTTACTGTTCAAGTACAGAGAAAGAGCTCGTACCTCGGTAGAAACACTTGTCAACAACAAGTTGTTTACAATCGTAAATCTTACGTTTTGCAATCGGCGTGTTCTTCTTCGGTACGTGAACCAGTAATATTTCAATTTGTTTTCTCGTGTAGAATCGTATCTCGCGATCGATGCATTCGTGTATCTGTGTGTATGTACGTGTGTGTTGATGTGCTGTGTGTGTGTGTGTCTCGGGGGAAAAACGTGAAAACCGTCTTCCATTGGCTCCGCTCAATTAAATACAGGTCTGAAAATATGGACGAGCCTTTGCTTACAGAAAATACGGTTTTTCTCTATACACGAGAAGATAAGATACGAATCGATTGCAAATTCGATCTCCGCGCTCACTCGAGTCTATCGATCTAGAATCTATTAGACCTTCTTCCGGGGAACTGACTGGATTTTACAAGCCTCAAAAAGCTAGCCGCCCCTCCGCTCACAGTTATATTTACGCGGTTCTATAACAATCAGTTAACTCTATCACATGTCTCAACACAGTTTATTATTATATATCTCGTTAGTCTCGGTTATATACTTTATAAAACACTTCGACGATCAACTCCGCGCGCCCGAACGAACGTACGTCTCCCAACTTCACTAGAACTTATCGGTTAGCGAAATACTCGTTTCGGAAGAACCGGAAATCATTTTAAAGGAACACGTCTGTTAATTGTTTCAGCGAATCGCGAGCCCCGCTGCTTGAGAATCTATTATCCATCCGTCGAACGATATTTCAACACTTTTCGAAAGTTAAAATTAACGGGAACAGTACGAACCGTAATTCCGATGGTTTTTATCCAAATTTTTCTCAACAGGAAGAAGTCCACGGACGTCGGAGACAAAATGGTGCGACGCTGTTCTCGTAATTGTGTACAGATTAACACTTCGAAGCGCACTTCACTAACACTTCTGGACACTTAACTGACACTTCTAGAATTTGTGGCAGAACGCGGGCAACTGGCGGCCCGTGGGCCCGCAGACCCTCGGGGCTTGCACCCCCACTCTAATCTCTCTTTCTATTCCCTCATGCTTGCGACACGGTACAATTAAGTGACGCGTTTGGCCCCTGTCGCGCATGCCCCGGAAGGGAGAGGGTAACTTTCTCCTCCCCATTCATTCTCCCTCCCCACCCTCAGCTGACTGGCCCAGAATCGCCAGATTTAGGCTCGTCCCCCCACTCTAATTGCCTCCACGCTTCCCCCCATGCCTCCAAAATTGCAAACAATTACAAGTACTTTGAGAAAAGTACTTTCTTTGAGACTTTGAGAAAACCTTGGGATTACGGTTGGTATTTCTATGCGAGGCGCGTCCTTTCGGATAACCAGTCCCGTGCCGACCTAGTTTCGTGTCGCTTTAACTATATCATTCAATTTCTACAACATCGGAATCCGATGGAGATCCATGGTTCCTTAGTGCGTGCCCGATCGCGAAATTCACATTTATTCCTCATCGGTCGACGGTGTTTAAAAGATTCCCAAGCCCGAGGCGACCAGGCGCTAACCTAAATACGGAATTTAATGGCGAGTATGGCTGAAATTCTCGTTACTCGAATCTCTCTGTTTTTACAATCTCGTTATTCGAACGTTCCACGAGCCTCTGCCGCGCGAACGCTCGCGACCTTTGAATGTCTTCGTTATCGACGCACTTCGCGTTCAACGATTATAAATTATTTTAGAAGACTGTGACAGGAGTCTTCTCCCCGTAGCAATTTGTCATTTCGAATTATATTTAACCGGTGCCTCGGGGACGAATTTTCTAAAGCAGAAGATTAAAATATTATCAGTGCTTACATGCTACAATAATTCCGTCGTCCTCGAACAAATTTGAATTTTGTACTACTTAGAATAATTTCAATTTCACAGGGAAATGAACATATCTTATAGTCGTTTTACAGTGACTATAAGATTTGTGTTATTGTAAGAAAAGTATATAGGCTTACTTTCTCGTTACACTTACTGAAAACTAATTATCCCTGTACTATTTGCTACATTTTTGTACTTTAGCAAATGGACGAGTTAGAAAGACGTTAGGCAAGCTAAAGTATAATCGTAGGGGTAAATTAGGCCGATCTTTCCTTGTTCGCACGGCAGAGGTTCCGCCGTAATTGTCGTCAGTCGAGTAACTCGATCGTGAAATGTTTACAACTAAGAAGTACCGAGGGAAAAACACGGCGTATATTAGAGAATCACACGGCAATCGTTAAATAATGAAAACGACTTGAAAAAACGCGCTGTATTATATAAACTATCTCTCGCATCCTGGCGCCAAGTTATCGTCCGTTCTAGGTCACTACGTAAATTCTTGGACGGAAAAGGGTTTTCAACAGGGATTCATTTCCTTCGCCTAAAGAGTCCCTAGAATATTTAACGTCTCGCCCTAGAAAGCTTTAGAATATCAACTATTTAGAAGACGATTCAGCGTTACAGACTACCCTAACGAATTATACTTTCCGGCAAGATTTCCGGAGAACAGTAGAGCGTAGAAAGAATCTGAAAATTGTTTCTACTTTCGCCTAATCGTAACGTACGAACAAGAGATTCTGAACGCAAGCCGTCGAACAGTGCCTAGAAACTTACTATTTTTACTCGCTGTGTTTTTAATTAGTCTACATGCTGTTACTTGGATAAAAACTTTCGTACTATATAGGCTGTTTTGTGGTATAGTTTGCTATGAAACCTATTGTCCTACACAATCTATTACGATAAATCTCGTACGAACTTTCTAACATTTAACATTGCGCGAATTCGGTTAACGTGGATACACTTCTGAATTATTTAACTGTCGTCGTGGAGACTTTCGGACGAATTTTGCGACTTATGCGAGCACGAGAAAATTGAAATAACGCTGGGAACCGTGCGATCGGTTGGTCGAATTCGCAAATTGAAGCTCGGACTTAAAGCTTGAAACCCGAAATCGACGGCGACCGGTTAAACTATCGACGCTCGAGGACGCCTATCTGTTTAACTAGGTTATACTATAACACGGTGTGTATTCCGCGGGAAATCAAAACAGCTCCGGCGGACAAAGTACACGGCAAACCACTATACGAATTGTCTCCAACCGTGTTCGAGCTTCGGGAACTTCCTCCGCAGCTATGTATAAATTACCAACTATTAAGAGAACACTCGAAGTTCGGATCTAATCCCGTTCAAATCGCGCTCGGTTTCCAGAAGGCTAAATGCCTAGATTAATCGTGCACACTATCGTCCACGCGAGTTTCTTTTCAGCTACAAGCTTGGAAAGAGAAATGCAACTCGCGTTGCGCGTGGTTAGAACGGCCTTGAACAATTATTTTCTAAATAACCTCTTTAAAAGAAAATCGTCTAAGTATCTACTCGATAAATCTCTGAATCTCCACTGTAAAATTCGTTTGTATCTCACAGTAA